>JANHZU010005828.1:105956-116640 GCA_032468055.1 Acrochordus granulatus | reverse complement strand
TAAAGCCCAATACTGCCCAACCTTTTGTGATGTTTGGGGATAGAGAAAAAAATGGATTTTTCTTTCCTATTATGTATCTTAAAATTTATTTTGTTAGAAGTGCAGCATCTTCAGTTGCTGGACTTCATCCATTTCAATCAGCCACCAATGTAGTCTGGCAACTTTTGGAGGGCAGTTAAATTTTCCTGCCTCTGCCATATTTTGGAATAGAATGGATAAAATGTTCAACACAGGTGCAAATTATGAGGCACTAGTAAGAAATTTGGTCTTTGTGTAAGAAGATGAAGGTAATCTGTGATCCATCAGTAGCTGGTCTACCCATTGTGCAACAGTTGAAGTCAAATGGTCTAAGATGAAGGATGTTGAGCATGTTCATCCTTCATCAGAGCAATTCATCTGGAGAGACAGAAGTTCTCTGCTTCTGACATTCACATTTCCTGTACCTGTTACACGTTATTTTGAGATTTTGAGTCTATAAGTGCACCTTGGAAGGAGCTAGTTTTGATTAATATGCTTGTTTTAAAGGTAAAGTGCATTGGGAGACTACTTTTCATAATTGAAAGTGTATCTTGTGTAAGATAACAAAGAATGATGCACGGGTTTACTTCTAATTTTCCTTCCCCACAATGTTCCAGTAAGATGAAAAGAACCATCTTATCATAACCTTGATAAATGAATACCTAGTCCTAATGTAGTGTCTCTGAGAAAACATGCAGACAAATGAAAAAACAGAATTATTTTAGGAACTTGGGAGTGGACTTTGTGAGCTAAACCATAGTTGGTGTTCACCTAATCCCTTCAACTAAATATGTTTCAAATGTAACAGCTGCATTTGCAAAATATACACTTGGTTAGTTTTAACTTTGTATTAGCTTAGTGTTTATGTGATTTATTTGTATAGAGCCAATATGTTTGGTATTATGGATCAGTATGTAGTATTCAAACTTAAAAAAAATGATTTTATTCTTTAATCAGGCTAAGCATCTTGTGGAGAGACTATCAGTATGACCTTTAGCAATCATGGATAATTATTTATAAATATCAAACTTTAAAACAACTAAGGGAAAGCATTTGCAAACGTAGTTCCTTCAGGTGAAAAAGCAAGTTGTGTTCAATCAGCAAAGTGCATTCCAGCTAGCTGTTTAGGAAGAAAAGATAGCAAACAAGTGGAAAAAAGTTACATGGAATTAACATCCCTATAAGAGCTACCAGTGCAACAGAACAGTGTTCTGTTTCATATTCTTCATTTTACAGCCTTCCAAAACCCCAATTTTGCTTGGGATTCACTGGGGAGGGCCACAGCAGGGAATGAGGAACAGATTAAGTTTTCTTGCTACTGAAGTGTAGACCAAAAGAAAACGCAGAGTAAATTTGGCTTGGAGATCTAATTTAATCCAATTGTTAGATATAATTTGGATAGATGGATGGATGTGTTAATTCCCCTCCAACCATGCTGATAAACTTGCCAGGTTTGAGAGACACTGCTACATATCATCATGCCCAAATGTTTGTTAGAGATAAAGGGGAAATAGTGAGTTTTAAAAAGGATGAGTGAGAAACAACCCAGTCTGGGTTTGTCAGTTATTGGTCATTCTTGGAACATGTGTTACCTGTGCTTCTCAGGAAAAGAAGGCCTATTTTCTTAACTGTACTGAGGCTTTGTATTTGTGATGAGAGAAGGCTGTTTAAAGAAGTGATTTATTTCCATGCGATACAATTTAAACTGCAGCACTGTTTGTTTTGTAAATGTGATAATAGCAGCTGAGAGAAGAGACTTGGATGTCCCCTTGACTTTGATTGGTATGTGTGCTTTTAGCAAATATAACCACAGATGTTATATTTGTGTGTGTGTGTGAAATGAGTCTCCTTAACATAAGGATTTAAATTGCAATGCCGGAGGGTACATCAAGCAGAATAGACATTATTAATGCCTGAGAGGTCACCAGGTTGACATGCAGTAGAGTCTATTTAATCCAGTATGTTGAGTGCAATCCTGATATTTATCTCTGTTGTTTTTGGCTTCTAGCAACTTGCCGAATGAATTTATTTTGATTTATTTGGGTAGTGGGTCTCTAGGTTCCAGGATCCTGTTGATAGATCTTTGTGCAGGCTTGAAATCATCCCATCCAACCATATATCTTTATACATAGGATTTTCAGTCTATTTCAGAATATATCCATGAGTGTTCTCTGACTTGGGTAATATGGGATGAAGTTTCCAGATGCTAAAAGCTGTCCCGCTTGGAAGTTCTGCAATTTTAACACTATTGGAGGTTGCTAAATAGGAGTGGGAAAGGCTTAACATTTCTTTGAAGTTTCCTTTTGCACATAGTTTAAGAAACTAGAGATTTTGTTTTTGATGGAATGGATCATTAGTCATTTGAAGTGTTTGATGATTGTTTCAGTTACATATTTTGGTCTGCTAGTGCTTCAATATTGATTTTATTGTAAGGACCATGAATAAATGCAGTCAGAAAACATGACAGCCCTCCCGTTGTGAAAAGTGCCATAAAAGCAAGAATAATTCTGCAACTATATAAAAATTGTGCAGATATTGGTCTGGATTTTATATCATTTGATGATGGAGCTGCAGATCAAAACTTGATAGTGAGGTGAAGCATATAACTACCAGCATAAAAATTTGTAACAGTAATTGAGTTATAGTATTTTAACAGAAAAAAATGCCACCTATATTATATGCTAGTATAATCTATTATTGGTCCTCGTGATAAATTATTCTTTCCCCATCCTCCAGAAGTTTAATATTTAAAGACTTTCTTCCCTGTATCCGCAAACTTCGTTACTTCTTAAAAATATCTGATTTGCTTACATTTCAAAACAGTTATGAATCAACAGTTGATATAGTTCTACAGAGGAATCATTGAGTCTGTCCTTTGTACCTCTGTAACTGTCTGGTTTGCTACAATAACCACGCAGGACAGGCTCCAGTGTATATATAAGTGTATACAGAAGGAATAATTGCAGCTAGCTTGCCCTCCATGGAGAACATGTAAATTGAGAGGGTCAAGAGAAGGGTGGAGAAGATATCTGCAGACCCCTCTCACCCTGGACGTAAATTGTTTGAACCTCTTCCCACTGGATGGGGCTATAGGGATTTGCATACCAAAACAACCAGACACAGGGACAATTTTTGCCTCCCCATACCATCATTTGGTTGAATACTTAACTCATGCTATATGAGAGGTCACAACACACACCAGAGGTTCTGTCTGTGTATACATATTATCAATAGATTGTGGTTCTAACTCTATACTTTACAATATTCCTTTTCTACTGACTGTACACTCTACTATTGAATGCACAATTTATGTATTTGTTTTGTAAATGTTTTATTTCTTGCAAGTACACTGAGAGTTCTCGAAATATGACCATAGTCGGTGCCAGAATTTCTGTTGCTAAGCAAGGCAGGTTTTCTTGCAGTGAAATTTGAACTTTGAAGGGAGACTAAATGAATGGTTGAAAGTCGAGGTCTACCTATAAGTAGAAGAAAAATTGGAGTAACCTAGAAATAGATTTTTATTTGTAATGACTGGAGTCCTACCAATTCTGATGTTCCAGCTGAGAAAAGAGTAGAAAAAATTCATTGCTATATGAATGAGGGCAGGAGACAGAAACATAAGATTTAAAGCCCAGAACTGTTACATGCTGCAGATGGGATTGCCAGTTTCTGCAGGAGTTGGTCTTCTTCATTATAAGGGCTCCTTATGTTTGCAATAAAAACAAGTCTGAGCTTTGTCCTTGATTCTTCCATTCCTAGGTCCTCAGTGCCAGTTGAGTTTCTAGAGAGAGATTTATTATCATGCCCTGGATGAAGCTTGGACAAAAAGCTTGGACATATAAAATAGCAAATTCAACCACACATGGCTCAGGGTTAAAATGACTTATTCAAGNNNNGGGTTAAAATGACTTATTCAAGCTTCTGTTCTTCCCTACTTGTTAATGTCAGTTCATTGATGCTTTGGCTGCTCTTTAGTTATCCTTGCATAGAGGTCTAAAATAATAGTTTGGGGAATATTTGGCAACCCGTCACTATTTCCAAAGCACTGTTGACAATTCAGATAATATTTTGATGAGATAAACTATTTTCTCCCAATCTGAAGAAAATATTAATAATCCTAACAGCAAAAAAATTGTTAAACTGAGGGGAACCCACAGCAAGACCTCACTAGATGTTTGAACTGGATGGTCAGATTCCATTTTGACAAGGTTATGTTGTACTGTATATGATTTTACAAGTGATGACCAACTCTTTGAATTGGGCCTGAAAGCTTACTGGCATCCAGCACAGCTGCTGTTCTGTAGTATTGGTGGGATTGTCATGCTAGCCATCTGGTTTTGGTTTCAAATCATCTCCCAAGGCAGTTCCACTTAGACTGTGCCACAGTAATCAACTCTATGGTGATCAAGGCATGAGTTACAGAGGTCCCTGATCCAGATTGGGTCATAATTGATACTGGTTTTAATTCTGGTATTTCGTTATTAATAGGTTAAAAGTTGTTGAGATGTTTTATGGACCATCTTTCTACCAGTTGGCTCCATAAACAACAACATGTTATGGGCCATCCTTCAACCAATTTGCTCCATGACTTGATAAGCAAAACACATTCAAAATGAAAGGAAAGAAGCAAGTTTGGATTGTAAGCTAAGTACATAAAGAGCTTTATCTAGCTCTGAAAAACAGTGCCAAAGATCTCTTGGGAGATGATGTTCATAAAATGAAGCACCATCACAGAAAATGATCTGTGCTTGCCTTCCACTTCATCTCAGAAAGTTAACAGCAAGTGCATCTTCTGAAGGGCACTTCTGAGCTTTAAGCACCATGTTTTCAGCTTCAAACTGACAGCAAACTGGTTTTCAACTCTGTTGGAATTTGATGAAGCCTTTTCTATAGTTCCTTGAAAATTAATGGTACATGTGCATCTTGGAATGATGTGGTGGTTTTCATTAAAACAGATACTTCTCTTTCTCAGTTGGGAGAGGAGCATGTGGAAGATGGCTTTTAAGATTTTGAAGTTTTAATTAAATTGCTAGTAAATTGGGAAAGCTTGTGGATTGTTCAGAAGGAAGTACACCATTTTTTATATACGAAAAGGGATAAGAGAGCCTGCATATCTCTTATGAAATTAGAATAGATGCCTGGGCCATCAATTAATTCTCATACAGCTACCCTCTGAGCAATGGCAATCTACAATATAGAAAATAACTTCTTAGTGGTGCTCGTCTCTATAGTCAAAGAGCCAGGGTTGTCCAAAGACCCTTCCATGGTCATGTGGCTGGCATGACTATGTGCCGAGATGCATAGAATGCTGGTACCTTCCCACCAATTTATGCAACACCTATTTATCTACTTGCATCTTGCATGCTTTTGAGCTATTAGCTTGGCAGGAGCTGGAGCAAGTAATGGGAGCTTACCCCATTACAAGGTGCCCAGGTCTCAAACTTGGGTTGCCGACCTTGTCTCTTACAAGACGTATATTTCCCAAGTGGGAATTATAGCAATAAGTTGTGCTTTGTTGGGATGGCCCAAGAAACTCTGAATATTGTGTTAGAAATAATAAATGGGCATATTGTTCAGCAGTGTAGCTATGCATTGTCAGAATGAGACCAAAATAAGTTACTTGCTACTCACACTTGAATTTTAGGTAGAAAATATTTTATATTCTGCTTTGCCTTTATTGATACAGATTATTTTCATCATATCACATTAAAAAATATATGATGAGTTGAAACAAAAGGGGCTGAATAAAATATTTAAAGTTAATCAGATTAGGGTGAAAACTATGCATAAACATTTGATTTTGTGCCTTCTTTCACAAATGCTCTAAAACCAAGCCAATCTTGGCATGTCCTTAGATAAGTTGCTGAGTACTAAGTATTGCAGAGTAGCTCTTGACAGGTTGATTTATCATGAACTAGAGTGTATATGGATTCTGCTTAAAATAACAAGTGGCCTCTCTGTAGGACAAGACAGCCTATCACAAATGCTGAAAATCATGAGTAGGTTTATTGACATATTTCACAGGGACTCAGTATTTATGGAAGATGGGCTTAAATCTGGTGGTCATCTGATTCAGCTGCTTTAGCTTCAGATCAATATTCAAGCTATAATCTAGGAATCTTAGGTGACAAGAAGCAGTACCCAGAAGAGGGATTTTATTGTGGCTTGTACCATCTCCTCTTCTTTCTTATTGTCTGGTCTGTAGAGGTTCCTAGCTATAGAATCATAGATCCAGAAAAGATCTACCTTCATTTTCTTCAGTGTATTCCCAACAGATGGATATCCAACCTCTACTTGAGTGCACCTCTAGTAAAGGAGTTCTCAGTTCTATTCTTGATTTGTTAATTTTTTTCCCTGATACTCAGCTAGAATCTAACTTCTTGTAACTTCCTTCCATTAAATTGTATTTTTGTGTCTGTGGACAGAGAAAGTCTGTTGCTTCTGTGTAGTACTCCTTCAGTTATTTAAGGTGTACAGTAATTTCCTTCTGTCATTTTTTAAATTGAAGCTAAATATACCTAATTCCACAATTTCTCTTTTGACATACTGTACCTAGTTTTCAGTATAATGATTTTTTACTGCCATTCTCTGAACCGATTTTGCATTTTGTCTTAAGAATAAGATGCAATGCCCAGTCATGGAGTAGCTCAGAAATTTGTTTAAGTATCAAAGTGAACATTCCTATTCCAGCCTAACTAATCTCATGTTAGACTCTGTATTAGAAGTGGATCTACTTATTTAACCAGGGAATAGATATATTTCCCCCAAAGGCAAAGAACAGACTTGCTGAGCCTTAGCACATTAAAGATGAAATCAGCTACACTTCTTCACCCACACGGTCATAATTAATTATCCTCATTAGGATGCCAAACTAAAGATGATGAAATTGTATGAAAGCTGTTTGTGTGTCAAATAGGTAACAGCTTTAGATGCAGAAATTCCTTTCCAGGGAGCTGTTGCTTGTCTTTTGAAGGAAGTTTCTGGTATCTCTGCAAGTTGGTAGACAGTGAGACAGTAGTAGTATTTGAGAGGAGAAGATGCCCTTCAACTTCTGGAGAAAATGTAGTAATAGCATTAATAAACATAGATCATTTCATGCCTCATGTCCTTTATTTCATTAGTAGCTTCTCTCTCTTTCTTCTCCCAATCAAAGTGATCTCTCCATTGTGCAAAGAATGTACCATATTCAGTTACCTATGGGATGATGAAAAGTCAGGGCAGTCTAAATCTACCCATTGCATAATTCATAGGAAGAAAGATATGCCATCTTTTGGCAGGTATTGTTCAGTTGTGTTGCTAATGGAATGTACCAGGCTACTGCCTAGAGCGGTTGTTTGTTCCAACTGTTGACAAGAACTGGAAATACTTTCCAGATCTTACTATATATCACTTAATGGAGTCTGATGCAGGATGAGCCAGTATTGGTTGGCTGACACTAACCCACACTCTTGTCTTAGCTGCATTAGAAATATTAGGAATCCCCAAGACCTTTATGGCTAGATTGGCTGAACTCCTGTGTGACCTGGATTAATCAGAACAGTACTTTGCTTTATTTTTGCCCAGAGAAAGAAACACAAGTCATTGTTCTAAGTCTGACTTCCTTCTCATTCCTCCTCGGATTCCTCCACTCCATGTTGGTTGGTGTTAGACACTCCATGTCCTGTTTTCCTCATTTTGATTTCTTCATTTTGTTCTCTTCATTGCAAGCTGCAAAGTTTTTAGTAGTGGATCTTGTACTGTACTTGCATTCCTTGAAGACACTAGTTGTGCTTTTAATTAATTTGTGCTGTGATGATTAGAACTTAATTACTATTTCCTGGCAGCAGTATAAATTAAGGAAAATTAACTATGGTGACAAAAAAGTGGATGCCAAATAATTAAGTCAGCTACATCAACCTGTAAACCTTGCGCCTTGGGCAATAGAATTGGTCTTAAATCCGCCCTAGGAGAACATGGCAGTTTTCAGTTTATATTAAATAAACTATCTCATTGATCAAGGAGCTAAATCGGTTTCTTGTGCAACAGCAATATTTTGTTGCATCTTATGTAGTCCACATAATTCAGTGACTAAGCAGGAATTGAACCCAAGAGTATTTATTACACTTATTGATATATTAGGCTAGATAATTGTATATACTTGGCAGTCAGTTATAGCTGGGATGATTGCATCGTTGGGGGATCTAAAGAGCCAGGTTAGGGATAGATCATTCTGGAGAAAGTCTAACTAACACAAAGGGTCCACACCAACTTAATGGCATCTAATAAAATGGCAGTAGATCAGAACAGAATGACATAATTAATTTACATAATGTATTCAATGTGTTTGATTTATTATGAGTGCATACATTATAATACTGGTGTTTTGGGAGGATTTATCTCTAATATTGATATATTTGGGTCAAAAATAGAAGACCTCCATTCTTCTCTGGGTAATGTCCATGAAAACAGGCAGTTGTGTTATGGAATGCAGAACTATCCAAGAAAAGGGCATCTGAAGATCTCTCATCTTCTGTGGAATTTACCAAATTCTCTATGATATTTGACCCATATTTACCAACATCTGGGGTCTCTGAAAAAAAATAGATGAGCTCTTATGATGGTATCCTTTTTTTTTACTGTGTTATGCTTGCTATCTTAATGTATTTCGGTTCTCTTTGGTTTCATTCCATGTGGAGTGTTGGTGGCATATGCCTGCTAATTTGTGAATTTGTACAAATGTGATTCCATGGCCTGATCATAATCTACATATATAAATTAGGAGTTTGTGTCATCTGGACAGCATCCACTTGTTTACTTTTGCAATTGCAGCTATATGTGCTTCTCTACTACTGTCTCTAAACTGTACCTTATACCTTATTTTAATTTCAGATCTAGTAACAGTCACATATAATTTACTAGCCAGATTATTGTAATAATAAAAAAAAGGATTATACCTATTGATTGTTTTAACAGTTTCTGTGGTACATGGTACAGATGCTTGTCTAAAGGAAAGTAATTTTGTATTAAGTCACAACACATGAATTCCAGTGCAGCTCATTCATTTGTGTATGCACCTGCTGGCATCTGAGAAAACAATTTTTCATATATTTTGTTTTTTTTTTCTCTTTCTCTGTCAAGGTGGTCTTCAGCTCAAGCACTCACAGGTAATTTGAAGATGAGAATTCATAGATACATTAAAATCTTGCAGTCAAGGAACTAGCAGCATCCAAAATTATTACCAAATTTTATTACCAAAAAGAAAAGGTATACCAAGCAAATTTAGGAGAGTGGAAAGAAGAACAAGCTCTGGTGCAAGAAAAAAAAAGCCAAAGGATTGAAGAAATGACAGAAGCTCCTTCTGTAATCTTGTATTGTTTTGGAAGACGTGGAATAACTATGTCTTGGTTCAGATGTTGATAGTTAAAAGAATAAGATGGAGTTAGCAACCAATTATTTAAGTTTTTTTATCCCACCTTTTTATTTTTATAAATAATTCAAAGAGGCAAACATACCTAATACTCCTTCTTCCTCTTCTTTTCCCCACAAAAGGCACCTTCAGTAAACCAGTCTGTTGCAGCACCAACTTCTGAGTCCTTTCCCTTCATGTAGCTGGCTGCAGAGGACACCAGTGATACTCAAACAGGGTAGTTATGGTTTAAGTATTGCCATAAACCAGGATCAGAGTCTTGGTTTTTATAGCAATTTGTAGGAATTCTAATTCCTCACCATAGGAAATTGATGTAAGAAACTGAGAGATCTCCTCAAAAGGTGTAGAAAAGGATGGTTGATCCTTTTGATATGTTAGATGTGTGAACAAATCTTGGCTTCTCTAGTGGCATATATAAACTAGATTAATACTTGAAGACATTTGCTGCATACTTAAGAAAAAGCCTCCTTCCCAAGAATGCTGTTGAGTATATCCAGGACATGTATGCTATAAAGCTTTGTTGTTGCTCCCAAGCAGGTTTTATCTGGTTCAGATATTTTTCCCTCCCAAGTTTTTTCCCACTTATGATACAGAAGGGATTTTGAAGAGGATCACTGAAATGACATCTTCAAATACCCATCATGCTCATCTCTGTTGACAACAATGGCAGAACCAGCTGAATTCTCCTGGGTATTCAGCAGAACAATGGCTTGAAAATCATGTGCAGATGGAGTGGGATGTAAATCATTAGCACATGTGATATTATAACAAGATTTGTAGTTGGGTCTTGGAATACAGCAAGCATGCTGCATCTTATTTTGTGGAGAAACAGCACAGCTATTTCTTTCTTTCCGCTCTCAAATCTTTTTCTATAACCAGAATGGCCAAAAACCTGCCTTTTGTCCTTTGATGGCTTGGTTTGTTTCAGACAGGGCTTTCAAGACTGAAGATGTAACCAGAGTTTCTCACTAAGTGGTTCGCTGTCACTTGTTTTACCACTGGCAGGATTCACACAGCATTAGGATTAGCCAGATTTAGCTGCAGAGATTTGGAGGGTCAATAGATGGCGGTAAAGAGATTAATAAAAATCGATTTATCAAACCATAGTTACGACTTTTAAAAAATATGTTTTGCTTAATTCTGCTTGGTTGAATAAACTACAATTGGCTGGGATCACACCAAACACCAAGTCACAAACTATAACTTGCTGATAGGAAAGGCTGAATTCCCAGTCTAATTGAACCCAAAGGTATGAATCAC
>JANHZU010005828.1:64326-74782 GCA_032468055.1 Acrochordus granulatus | reverse complement strand
TGCCAAGGTTCGACACCTCTGTGATAAATTATAATATGGCTTGCTCTGATTTGGCTTAGATGATTGGGGGAATATGACTGTAGGTTCTCTACTCATCTATCCATCTAGCCTGTACATAAAATACAGTGTTGATATGTTTAATACTTTTTTTCTGCAAAAATAACATAGCTTCACCTTTCCAACCCCCAAGGGATGGGGGGCTGCTGACCGATCAGATACCCTTCCTTCTGTAGGATGGGACAAATCCAAAAGACATTATTAAAATGTCAACAGATTGCAAACATTCAGGTGATGCGCTAAAAATAAGAACAAAGAAGAAAAAGGAAGAATGAATCCTCGTCAAGTCCTGCCCAGCTGGAATACATGGAGCATTCTGGTCAGTGATGGTGATGGTGATGTTTTGATTTATTGTGCAGTTCAGCCCATAAAAGAGATTTTCCTGGCAAGGAAGAAATTGAACTTCAAGGCAAAGAAACAGGCAGAGATGTCAGTCTCTTTATTTGACCCCATCCAGAGAAAAAACATAAGTGAGTATCTTCAGATAGTGGAAAATTCCTTCCACCTGTACAGGGAAAAGGAATCTCTTAGGACAACTTTGTAACTAAGAAATGTTTTGCAGATAGCCTTTGCTTAACAACTGTTCATTTAGTGACCATTCTAAGTTACGACGGAAGCCCCCCCCAAGGGTACTTATGATCCAATTCTTGAGTTCTGGCAGTCACATGACCACAGTTTGGGTGCTTGGCAACCAGCTCACCTGTACAACTGCTTGCAGCATTTCACAATCATGTGATGCAATTTATGATTTTTTGGCCAGAAACCCAAAAGGCCAGTTTCTGGCAAAAAACACCCACAGAAATAGATTAACAACCACAGAGTTCCCTTAACAACTGTGGCATTTGCTTAATAACTGCTGCAAAAAAGTCATAAAATCCTGTCAGTCACATGAGTACTCAACATGCAAGCATTGTGATTTATGATGACAGTTCCAGACTTCATAATGGTTGTTAAGTCAAGGACTACCTGAACTGGTTGAGATGGATGTTCACTACTTCCTGTCTCAGGAGAGACAAGTCTTAAATACTAGCTGCTGTGATGGAAGTATTGTATTCTTGCCCAACTTTTGGGTGCAAGGTACGAGCCAGAATATGCGTCCGCCTTTTGGACTGACCCGAGAGGATATTTTTTGGGCTCTGATTCAGACACCTAGAAGCAGCAGTCACTTTAGCACAGCGAGGAAGATCTGTTAGATGGACTTTTCCAGTCTCTTATCCTTGGAGACATTTTGATTCCCACGTCTCAGCCCATTTTCCCTTCTCTAATCAACCAAAGCATCCTCTGCTCTTTTTCTCATGACTTCTTGTTAGTCTGGAAAAAAAAAGTGGTCAAAACTGTAAACTGCGGATCACCCCCAAAAACCAGAATATTAAATAATGCTGCTTTTATTTTTTTTCCTTTCCAGGCATTCTCTTCAAAAAGAGTGGGAAAAGGTTGATTCCTTCACTTATTTTGCCAAATGAAGAAGACCTCTGCTCCACTAAGGCTGTATGTACTCTCCATTTTACACCGCCTTAACAGAAGAATTGTTAAATCATTAAATGCTTCTACAGTTGCAGTGAGTCCACCATTTTTTTCCCTTCTCCAACAGTGGCTCAGCAAATACAGCATAAAAAGACTGAAGTTAGATTTGCCCAGTCTTGTTTTTGGACCTGGGAGTGTGCATCAGAAGCACATGGTACAAATGTTGCATAAGAAAGTTTCAGCAAAATACTGTGATGTTTTCCCCAGTGTAAAAATGCAGGTAAGTCCCCTCCTTTGCTTCTTTTAGAGGGAACATGAAATGTACTCTTCAGTAACCCTGAATTGCGTTTCTCAACCTTGGTCGCTTGAAAATGTGTGGACTTCAACTCCCAGAATTGAAGCCTGGCTGATTGGGGAATTCTGGGAGTTGAAGTCACACATCTTCAAGTCGTCAAGGTTGAGAAACACTAGTGTATGGTAATCTTAGTAATTTTTCTCTGACTTTACTCAGCCTCAGACTTGTATTGATTTATTTGCTGTTGTTATTATTCATAGGCCGGTTTTAAGGGTCATAGTTTCCCCAAGCTGGCAGATAGGTAGATAGGCAGGCAGGCAGGCAAATATGGCATAAAACTCATACAAGTACATCTCAATATTTGTGGCCATTCAATCCAGTGTAACAACCACAGATAACAGAATTGAGATCTTTAAAAAACTTAAGGCATGTGTGAAATCCCACCGTTTTTTCATGTGCATAAAATATGCCAGAAAATACACAAGTCCTCTTCTAAACAAAATTGCATGCCAAAACCTACTAATGCACAAAACTTGAACAAATCAATACCTGTTCTGTTCTTTATCAATCACAGCATGTGAAACACAATTAACAGAACCCTTACAAACCCCCTTAAATGACAATTAAAGTCTAATACAGAATTGTAGTCATACCTCTGAACTTCTGAATGAATCTCAGTACTTCTACCAGCCTTACTCTAATCCCAGGTGATCTTACCTGTAGAGGGAAAAAGGAATGGCCTTGAAGGAGACATCACCAAGGCAATGATCAGATAAAATTTGGCTTGAGTCCAGTCCAAGAAAATAATTTGACAAAATGACTCAGATGAGCCCCTCCCTAGTTCACACACAAAGATAACATGAGGGCAGCACATTCAGCTTGCACATTCTGCTCCTCTTCTGCCATTCCTATAAAGAGAGGTTCAAGACCTACATGCCTTTGGTTTCTTAGTTTAGTCTACATCGGACATGATCCTCCAGTCACATCTGGAATGACATCTTGCAATCTGTCTCCCAGGGGATGGTGAAGCATCTGCAGATTCACTCCAAAGATTTAGAAGATTATATCAAGCAGATTGAGAAAGTGCTGCGATGCTATGTCCGAAGACTACAGTGGCTTCTTTCGGGTATGTGTAGGGCTGAATATTGAGGAACTGCCTCACTATTAACCATCATGGCAAGAGTTATTTATGCTTTCAGAACTGGATGGTGTAGCGTAGGACCTGTGATGCATTTCTTAAAAGGTGAATGCTTAAGTCTTTGAGAGAAGGAATTTCCTCAACATTTTTGACAAAACGATTCTTCTGGATCAGTTCAGGCCCGTAGTATCCACAAGGGAAGAGAGATAAGGATGAAACTCATAATATGATGCAAGAATATACGAGTGGAATTTGTGTCATGACACAACCTGAACTTGGTCCAGACACTGTCAAGGAAGTGCTCCATTGATGAGAAAGTTTGACTTCTTCATTTCAACAAAGGTAGAAATGATTAGGATGCCAGATTTTATAGGGCCAGTGTATCTCTGTTCATCTGTAATATTTAGGCTAGGATTGTAGCCTAGAGGACAATTTTGTGGGCTTTGATCAGTCTACCTTGCAAATGCTGGAATTTAAGAGATCATGGAATCAGTAGCAAGACTTGCCTCATCATCCTTATTGAATCAAAGATTTCTGATCCAGTTTTAGAGCCCAGCCAAGTTGAATATACTTCAAATGTGTGGTCTTAGATTCCTAGAATCCTCAACCATAACCATGCTGGGCCATGACCATGCATGGAGAATTCTAGACGTTGATATCACAAATCCAAAGGATATCAGCCTAGAGAAACTTGGTTTGATGGGATTCCTGGCCACTTTGGAAATTATCCTGATTCTGATTCCTTTAGATAAACTGAACCCGGTGCTAAGTAAGACAAAACGGTAGCTTGACACTAACAGTGACACATTCTCTCTCTTAGGCAGCCGCCGATTCTTTGGGGTCATCTTGGAAGCCAATGTTTGCATTCTTATTGACACTTCTGGTTCCATGGAGCATTCATTGAGTCTGGTTGCCAAAGAACTCACTTCTCTTATCTGGGAACAGCTGAGGAAGAATGCCACCAAGTAAGGAAGATGCAGGAATAGTAGCTTACCTCATTCCAGTGATAGCCAGTCTTGGACTGAGAAGTTGTCCTCATAAGCAGGGTTCCCTTGTCCTCACTCCCAAATTTCCAACAGGGGTTCATCTCTGTATTTTGTAAGAGCTTTAATTGGTTGTGGGGTATCTATGGCACTGGAGGATTTTTGGAGGAAACCTGCTCAATGAAGACAGCTTGTCTGTTAAAAGTTCTGGTGGGACTTGTCAGACATAATCCTACTTGACCCACTGGATGTGTGTGGAGTTGATTCACATTACATTATACACAGCTAAGTAACTGATTGCAGCAAACCAAAGTAGCTGATAATGCAGTGTATGGCCTCCTAAGATCTCAAAAAATGGTTACCAAAATATTAATATGATAGAAGGGTGAAAATGTGATATAAATGAGTAGAGAATATGAGAATATTCTCATGAGAATAAGCCTAATCAAGGCAGAGGCAGTTTTGTCATGGCCTCAGTGAGTCCATTTTAGAAGTTGGCCTACAACTTGTTATCAAAAGACCAGTGTGGAATAGAAGTAGTGGAATATTGCAGAGGTAATGAAAGAAAAGCCACCTGATCTTCTCCATTATCTTAGAGATATCAACAAATAACACAGAGAAGAAGAATGAACTGCAATCATACAATCTGTTGGCCATTTAATTTTATCTCATGGTTGTATATCAAAAAGTGGTCCTCACCATGTTTTTGCTGATGCAGTTGCCCAAGTTGATTGGACTTGTTGATAGATTACCTCACTTTCTCTCCAGGTTCAACCTGATCGCTTTTGCAGAAGATGTCCAACTTTGGCAGGACGGCCTTGTGGAGGCCACTGATGAAGTGTGCCACGAGGCTGCCCAGTGGGTGTCACTGTTTCAGGCTCACGGGAACACATCCATTCTGAAAGCTTTACAGGTTTGTTCAATTGAACAGACTCTTCTTAGGTACAGCCTTTGAACGTGGTGGCATGGATAATGGGGTTTCCCTTCAAAAAAATTAGGGCCTGCTATGGATTTTTTTTTTTGGATTCCAATGCTATTTTGTTGGTGGAAGCTTTCTCTAGGCTATTGTAGAGAGATATGTGACCATTGTGCATCTAATTTGTAATATTAATGTACTTGCAAGAATAACATTAGATAGGCTATCTATAGTATACGCTGAGTTTTGGGTCTTACAAACCCTAAAATGCTGACAAATATAATTCATTTCATCCAACAGGGATTTTCCCTCAATTACCTGACAGGTCAATTAAAGTTTTTATCACAGTATTCTAGTGCCTAAGTTCCTATTCATTTCAAATTATTTTCATTGCTGTTTTCAGAGGGCATTCAGTCTTCAAGATGTAGAAGCCCTGTATATTCTGACGGACGGAAAACCTGACACCAGTTGCAACTTAATTCTCAAAGAAATTGAAATGCTTACGAAGAGACGGGCTGTTGTCATCCACACCATTTCTTTCAATTGCTCAGACAGGTATCTGTCACTTTGCAGCTCACGCTGAGTTTCAAAATTTAAGGTTGGGCCAACATGAGAAAAGCTTCTGCAAAACAGCCAGTTGGGCAAATGATCAACTTAGAGAAGCTTTCCAAATCCTGAGAACCTGCTGTGAGGATTGAACTCCAATGTCTCTCAATTCAGGCCATGTCCCTCCTTGTCTTCAACAGAGTAGCCAATGACTTTCTCAAGAAACTGGCCTTCCAGACAGGTGGGCGCTACCACCGCTGCCATGGAGATGTGGATGGACAACTGGTTGCACATCAATTGCTTTCAGAAGGCTTTAAAGATGAGGAGGTATGTTCAATAGATCCAACGCAGCATCAGTTAGTTCATCTACATTCCCTGTAATTTTACAACGAGGTCTCTGTAATAATCCATGATGCAACAGCCACAAGATTAGACTATGATTAGGTCAGTTACATTACTTCAGTGCTTCTCAGTCTTGGGTACTTAAAATTTTTCTCAATCTTGGTGACATGCCAGATGGGGAATTCTGGAAGTTGAATTTCACACATCTTTACATGGTCAAGGTTGAGAAACACTGCTTTAGATGTTGAAAGATGAGGACCTTGGATAGTGTTGAGTCTTAACACAGAGCTTTTGACCCTTGTAGTTCCAAGTATTTCTATCTATCTACCAACTTTATTTTTGGCAGTGATGATCTCTTGGCCATTCTTTTTCTCATCTCATCCATGTTTATTTACATCATCCTCATTAGCAGTACCTTTGTCATGACCATTTTGAATTATTCTTAGCCATTTCATTATAACCTGTCCAACGCATAGAGCAAGTGTATCCAACCTTGGCAACTTGAAGTTATGTGGACTTCAGCTTGACCTGTGACAAGCCTATGACTACATTTTGGGTTGCTATCTTAAGATACTGCAAACATTCTGGGAGTTGAAGTCCACACATCTCAAAGTTGCCAAGGTTGGACAGGACTGGTGTAGAATTTAACTAGATTATGGAGTTATTTGAAAAGATGGTACAACATTTAATACAAGAGCTCCTTTTCCAACAAAAGAACATACAGCCATCTCCAACCTTAGTTAAAGAGACCTGGGTTTAAGCAAAGCTACTTTAGGAGCTTTTTTTTGTGCCAGCACTGCTGATTTCCTGCCAACAAGACTGGATGTCTGTCACTGTCCACTGATAGACCAAGCACAGGCAGACTTTCTTGAGATAGCAACTCAAAATGTAGTCATAGGCTTGTCACAGGTCAAGACCAGGAAGCCAATAAACGGGATGAATCCAAGGGAAAAGGCAGGAGACCTAATGGGACGGAATATAGCCTGGAGTCATAGGAGAGAGGGGCTCTTTCCCTGGGAGCAAAGAGACAGCACAGTTTGGAGTCTTTGGTATGTGGGAAGAAGCGAAGCCAGACCCTCCCTAGCAGTTCACGGGGTGTATCTAATCATCATGTAGGTGGTTGTCATTGTCAGGACAGGTTTCATGCTTCTTGGGTTTCTCGCAGATATTCCCAAGAAAGAGTGATGTTGTTTGATCTTTGACGTTAATTTTCTTTAATGATTAAGTGCTCTTTACTTAAGCAAAACCAAACCTGCATTCTTGTTTTTTTCAGGATCCTGTTTTCCCCTTGTTTGAAGGAGATGATTTGAAGAAGCTTGTTCACGAAATAAGCAAAGCTAGGAACTATTTAATGCAGGCCAAGGAGTTTAGGTGAATGCCCAGTCTTTGATTTCTAGAGTTGTCAATTTTCCTAATTCTTGTTTCTTTATTTCAAGAGTTGATGATTCTTTGCTTGCACTTTGGGACTGCTATTTGTTTTCCTTTACTCATATTTTGAAAAAATGTCTCAGGATGATTGTTGCTGCATAAAATGAACAGGAGATGAAAAGAAAAATCAAATTTCATAATCTTGTTTCCTTTCTTTTCTTTTACTAGATCGCTTTTAGAAAAAAAGAATATAAACGAGAAGAACCATCTCTCTTAATGCAACTGCTTCCAGGTAGAAAGTGTACATGTTTGCTTGTTAACCTTTCAAGCTAAATTCATTTTTCAGATTCAAGTACCAAGAAAATACAAATTTGGCAAGATATTTTAAATCTGTAAAAAATTTCAAAATACCAAAAGTGGCCACATATATTTAGACTTGTGAGAATTTCCAGTAGCTGTAAAACAATAAAATGACCAACAAAATTTAATACAATCGAGGGGAAGGGTTTCAAGCTTAAACAGGTATATTTTGAATATATAACGGTTCCGACAGCCCATCTCTCATGTGGGACAATGATTTTCCACTCAAAACAATTGTTTTGAGCTGGAGAGAGTTGTTTCAAACTCAAGATGGATATTCCATTTGGAATTCTTTTTATTAAAAAAATGCAGTCCTATTGGAAATAAAAACTTTGATCCAAGAATATTGTGTACAATACCTATAATTTTATAATTCTGTTTTTTTGCTGTTTTCTATTATTTGCTTCCCATTGGAGATTTTTGAAAATCAGGATTAGCACCACTGTAGACAGATTTCTGTTGAGGATAGGGGAGCCTTGTCCATACAGAGTAGATGCTACACCATGGACCTCTGAATTGTTTGAAAGAACCAGTTTGTGTTTTATCAAACTATGAATAAATACTAGTTTTGTGAATGTTTTTTGGATTTTTGCACAAACTATATCCGACATAGCTGGGGAAAGGCTGGAATTAAAAACTGAAATACTATAGATCTCAGCAAATTTAAGATGTGTGGACTTCAACTCCCAGAATTCCATCAAATATTTTCAAATATTTGAAAAATGTTATCAGATTCCCCCTCCTCCTCTTAGCATTAAATACTTTCTATCTCTCTTGTAGGAATTTTCAGAATCCAGTCATTTCTCAGCTACTTAGACTTTGTTGTAGAACCCCAAAATCCTAGTTAAGGACTTATCTGATGTAATCATAAACATAAAAAGTCATCTAAAGTAATCCTGTGCTTGGCACAAGATCTTATCTAAATCTTTCTTAAATTACTATTCTCAGAAATAAATGCAGTATTCAGATACTTTATATTTTGACCCATACAGAATTGCATGGAATTCTCCTATGGGTGAATTGCATCAGCAACTGTTTTTTTTTATTAAAATGATATTCTCTGTCATTCTTTTAACAGAACCAGCAAAGAAGTTTTGTTTTTTTTTTGTTGAAAAACTGTTGCTGTTACATCCTGGTTGGCAAATCTTCTTTCCTTCACACAGGAATTCTAGAATGAAAACAGAGAAGCTTGTTCAGACTTGTTCTTTACATTACTCACAAAATAATGGCATCACCCCCCAATTTTGGACAGCAGGAATAAGCTCCCCAAAGCTTATATTATACTAAGAAAATATTCCTGGTACAGCCTCTCTTCCTGCCTCAGTCATTAATTGTAATTAATCTGGGATCTACTTAGACACAATCTTTTCAGCTTTGCCAAATGTGATCAGAATACACCTGTTCACATCACTATAGGTTTGTAAATTTGTTAATGGAGTGTGCACTTTTTAAAGATGTGAGGGGCTGTTCCCAGAAGCTGCTTTGGGGGAAAAATTCTCATTTCCCACAACTCCCATTGTCTTCTGGATTTTGGGGCACTGGCTTCCCTCAAACTCACAAAGCAGAACAAAGGGCCTCTTCCAAGTCGGTACCCCGGATTGCTGTCCAAGGCTAGCATTCCTGAACCGTTGTACCATTCAGCACTACTGATCCTATCATCCCAAGCCGGATGTCCAGCAAAAAAGGATGGTGAGAACACGTGCTGAAAGGCAGTCTCTAGGCTGTTTATGGTACAGTGCAGCAGATAAACAGAACCGAAAACAGAGGTATCTCTTCTATATGTTACCTTTAGAAAAGCTGAATTTACTGAAATTCTACCTTTGTGCCATCCTAGAACTGTAGTTACTTAAGGTATTTTGAAGGTGGTTAGCCATGGAAACCAATGACTTGACTTCTTGGTTGCAACGTTCAGTTGGTTTGACCATTGGAGATTATAACAGTTGAGTATTTCATATAGCAAATCCCCGTTCCACCTTTTTTTGATTTTTCTTTCTCTCCCCAGGGTATTAAGAAAAAGTTCTTCTGAAAGTTTTGTGTATTGTATTCCAAAGATACAGTACAGAAATGGTATGAAATCCCTGGCATAATATATTTTAGTATTAGGAAATCACATTTTAGTGTTAGAAACCAAACTGGAAAGTCAGTTTCCATGTTCCATTTGAAAAGGAGCTCACAGCATCTCATGGATGTCTTACAATGATGCCTGTGTTAATACTTGAAGCGAAACCTATCTTAATTTTTCTACATAGGAAATGCCAAGCCTTCCAGTGGCATTATCTGCGAAACCTAAATATGAAATAAAGTAACATGTTTTCTGATTGCCAAACCTTTCAGCTGCTCATTGCATGATATTTCAGACCATCATAAAACACAGTCATATGACTATGGGACACTGCAAACTACTGTAAATGCAAGCTGGCTGCTGAGTGCCCCAAGTGTGTCATGTGACTGTGGGGAGGGGGCCTTGAGTTTTAGAACTTTGAATCTGGATTGTGAATACCCCCTCCAGATAGGTCTATCATAGTTTCAAATACTTGCTAAGTGACCAGTCGTACGTCCAGGACTACCCGTATTTGCTTCAAAGAGATGCTTTCTCTGCTGCTCTGCTGGGCCGAGAGCCATTTTCACGTCAGGTTTTCAGACGTCTTCTTGCTCCTTCCCCTTCAAATAAAGGAGAAGAATAAATCAACCACTGCCACCACCACATGCCTTCAAAAGGTCTTTCAGCTAGCTAATGCCCCAGATAAATATATTACAAGCTAGCTTAGTCTTTGTTTTTTTTAATCCAGTGGGTAAAATAAAGATAAAGGGTTCCCTTGCCAGTCATGTCTGACTCTAGGGGACGGTGCTCATCCCTGTTTCCTAGCCAAAGAACCAGTGTTGTCCAAAGATTCTTCCGTGGTCATGTGGCCGGCATGACTATACGCCGAGGCACACAGAACGCTGTTACCTTTCCCACCAATTTAGGTGGTATCTATTTATCTACT
>JANHZU010005828.1:41849-64226 GCA_032468055.1 Acrochordus granulatus | reverse complement strand
CTTTCGACCTGCTAGGTGGGCAGGAGCTGAGGCAGACAATGGGAACTCGTCCCGTTGCACAGCAGCGCCTCGGTCTTGAACTTGGGCTGCCAACCTTCCAGCTGACAAGCCCAGCCTCTTAACCACTTGCACCACCGCGCCCCCTTAATCTGATAGGATTAATGGTCGATTACATCTGTTGCAGCTCAACTCCAACATGGGGCAATTTGTGACTGGTTTACTCTTGATTCACTGATGTTTCCCTGATACATATCTGGAGGCAGGGTCTTGGAGTTCACCTTTCGTAATTTCAGCCAGTTGAAAGCAAATGAATTTCATCGTTGAAGTAGGTTCAGTTTCCTAAGCCGTCTAGCCAATTTCATTTGGCATTTAATCAGTTGCTTCTATCAGTTGAATGACGCTTTTTAAGAGAATTTTGTTTTGTCTTCCTGTTGTCCGAGTCACTAGAAGGTTAGTGTGGCTTGTGAAGTCTGATTGTTGATAAGGGAATCATCAGATATGGTGAATGAGTAGAAGCCACAACTTGTAGATGCAATTTTGATGAATTCACATGCTTTGAGCTACCAATTAAGTTCAGAGACAGATGTAGCCATAAAATGACATGCCTGCTTCTGACTTGGTATGAACTCCATTTATGAAGTCAATTTAGCCATCTCAGCAAGGGCCATCATCTACCCCAATCATTTCTCCATTGTGGGTAGTACTGAATCTTTACCCAATCTGCATATGTGGATTGGCTGGGGAATTCTGGGAGTGGAAGTCCACCCATCTTAAAGTTGCCAAGGTTGAGAAACATTGGTTTATGCTGTAGCGTGACATGCGTTTGTGTGTATGTGCCTATAATATGTTTGTGTGAGGACAGATCTGGAAAACATTGGAGGAGAGAGGATAGTGGAGAATACTTCCCGGAAGGTCGTCTGCCCAGCCTTGTGAAAGACAATTCAGATGGACTAGTAACTTTATTAGGATTTGCAGTTGCAATGGGGAAAGACTTCTGGCGCATGGACAGACGATGAAGAAGAGGATCCATTGGCTGATTGATGCGAACTGTTAACCAGGAGATGATGGAGCTAAGAAATTGCCACCAAACCCGGCTCGATCCTTCGATCGATCTCTCCCTTCGGAACAGAAAATTCTTCACGTGCTGACCAGGTCCCTTTTCGGTGGCTCAAAACGCCGGGTGGGCTTCATGGAAATGTCCCTCTCTGCAAATGTCCTTACCAGCCGCCGAGAGGACACGCCCTCCAGCCTTTTGCCCAGGACCTCGACCCATCCCGGGACACCGGAGGTGCAAGCTTATAGGAACCCGCGCAGGGACCCCCACCCCCGATTTGCGGACGGAGGCGGGCAGCGGGAGTTCGTCGAGAGCATCGCTCGCTTGGAGCGCGCGTCTGCTCCGATGTAGGCGGCCCCGCCCTTGCGCGGCCGAACGGGCGTTAGGTTCGCTTCCAGCCTGCGCGCCCCCTCTCCTCTCCACCCCCGCAGCATCCAGCTTCCCCCCACCCGGCCTGTCCTTTTCGCGATCGATGGGGGAAGATGGTCCGCCCGGGCGCCGCGCCGATCGCTGCCCAGAAGAGGGGCGCCCGCTGGAGCTGACCGCCCTCCGTGTCGACCTCCCCGGACCCCAATTTGGGCAGGGGGCGCCCGGCTTCACTCCCCGACCAGGGTAAACTGCAGCTGGCGCGCCCAAAGCTGCTGAAACTCAAACGTCCACTCCGCGGGCGATTCTTTAGCTAGAGGGAGAAATCTGCCTTTCCCTCCCTCCCCAAATAATACACACCCACAGGGAGAAACACACACGCGTATATGTACACGCAGGTTCAGTGATGTCGGGAAGGGAGCAGGGCTGAACTGTAAGCTGCATCTACAGAGCTAAGCCTGGAGTTGCTACTCCTGTGGTTTTCCAAAGTTGGGGGTTTTGTTTTTAATTAAAAAACAAAAAAAATAATTGCATGGGGAAGTGGCTAAGGCATTCACCTCCGCTGTGTGGCGTTGAAAAGCGGACCACTTGTCAATGACGGCTCCGGGGGGGGTGTTGTGGCTGGAGCATCACCTTTGGCTTTAGGGTGCTCCAAAAGCATTGTTTCTTGCTGCTGGGGTGTTTTTCCTTTGGAAATGAAAGGAAAATACAGTTGGATGCAGCTTCGGTAGCGGGATAAAATCTGGATTATGGATGGGGGGGGAAAAGCAAAGCAAGGCTGTTCGTGGGACAGAAAGGAGGAGAAAGGGAGGGAATGTAAGCCGCTGAAACCTGATGTCTAAAATGCTGTTTTTAAGTCAGGGGTAGAACTGCTCAACAGATCAACTGCCAGCAATATGTCTCCCCCCACATTGAACCAAAACATTCCACTGTATTGATCTGCTAACGGGGCCAATTTGGAGCAAAAGTTTAAAAACGTTGCTTTTACCTTAACACTTCAGCTTTTACTCAGATCGGATGAAACATAAAATCATGTCTGATTCCCCTTATTACAATAGTCTCTTTGTTGGAGGATTACTGATTTTAGAGAGGAGGAGGCGGCGGCAAAGAGGAGAGTCAAAAAGGTCAAGGTGGGACCACAACCGTGCAATCAATGGTTATATGGTGGCTGCCATTTTGACTTTTTTGACCCTCCCTCCCTGTAAGAACCACTGGTGAGGCTTTTTCAAACATCAGGTAAGCCAGTCAGTTGGTAACCTCAGATGTGCGCATCCAAGGGGACAGATGGTCGTAGTCTTTTTAGGAGATTTGAATTACCTGTTCTGTAGAAAACAAGGGCTAGGGGCTTGGATGCCAAAGGGGGAAGGTTGAAAGAAGACTTAAGGAAACTAGGAGAGAGAGAAAGCAAGGGAAGTTATTACCTGGAATTTTAGGCTGCATTACTAGCTTTTTAATAAAGGTGATATTAGCATTTTCGCAGAAGTTTCCAAAGCAGTTCATTTTTCCTCTTAGTTTTATTGAATCACACCATCCTGCTAGTCTGAATAGCTCAAGTGGTGACTTAAGAGAGATTTAAGGAGCGCCAAATATCAGAATTGTCACTCTGACGTGCCCTTTTGATTGATTTAACTCTGGAATTATTTATCGCTCCCTCTTATTTTTGGAGACCTATGAATCTTTTCCAAAGAAGGAGCCACAATATGCTCACTTCTTGCCAGCCTTCCTGGTAGACCAGACAGGGAATACCCCCACACGAGCTGATTCTACTTAATTGCAAAGCTACATTAACAGAATCTTGCAAGTCTGAAAGTACATTTCTCCAGCTGTCTCCTTTACAGCCTGAGAAACTAGGGAGGGTCTCTTCTGAGCCTCTTGCAACTGTGGGCTATGCAGCCTCTTATCTGACCATTCCCCAAACTGTCTCCCAAGGTCTTTCCCACATACTGTTCTTGTATCGAGTCTCCAAATTGCCTGGGGACTGTGTGGCCATGGCCTAACTGAAGCGGTGTTTTTGAAGCAGGTGAGGAGAAGGCAACCCTTTGCCCCCCTGGATGGAGTTTTGGGGTTCCCAGCCTGGAATGGAGAAAACGAAGGCAAAACCCGGCCAGTTCTATAAATGCAGCAAGGAAGATGTCAAAGTTGTCGAACAAATTCCTGAAAGCCATAAGCCAGTATTGAAGATAGTCAGTGACAAGACGGTCATAACTGGAGGTGCCGGTTACTTTGGCTTTACTCTTGGCTGCGCTCTCGTGAAATCAGGAACTAAAGTCATTTTATACGACGTGAATCTGCCTATCTGGGACATTCCAAAGGGAATAATACTGATCAGGGTATTTCGCTTTTCTGATGAGATTTTAATTTTCCACTTTTGACGAGGTGGGAAACCTCTGCAACGCATAGATATGTTTGCAAAGCTATACTGGTAATCCTTGACTTACAACTGTTCGCTTAACAGCAGTTCAAAGTTATGACAGCCTCAGGTCAAATGCTATGTGACCCGTATTTGCACTGACGACCGTCGCACGGCCGTGATTAAAGATATAAATTCTGGTCCCAGTTGTGGTAAGTCAAGGACTGCCTGCATTTCATATAGGTGGGGTTCATATGATTCATTTTATAGGGTTAAAGAAATAACTTTTGCTTTTTGGTTTTGCACAATACTGTATATTGATCCATCCAATAACCAGACAGAAACCAATGAAAGATTGAAGCCCAGTACACTTAGCCACTTTTGTCAATAGAGCCTGTTTTGATTAGCTGATGGATCCCTGGATCACATGAATCCAGAAGAGTGGTGGATCCTGCGGTTAATGAAATGCCAGGGGGTAGCAAAATGGTCAGAGTCAGACGAGGGCAGAGATGGACCGTGTAGCCTCATCAGGGCCGCTTTCCTCAGACTTCTGGATTTCCCCTCCCAGAATTCCCTAGCCAGCAGACCCATGGCTGAGAATTCTGGGAACTGAAATCCAGGCCTCTGGAAGTGGCCAAGGCTGGACACCTGGCAGGGAAGACGATGCTCGACTCTGATGCCATTGTGCTTCTGAGCTTCTTTAGACAATAAAAAGCAAGCAACTCAGGATTCCAGCATTTCTCAAGCTGGGCAGCTTTAAGATCTGAGAACTTCAACTCCCAGAATTCCCCAGTGATCACGAAAAAGACTGCTAGGGAGGTTTTTAGCTGAGGTCTGGCATGCTGCTTTATGCGTCCAAGGGTCACTCATGGGTTTTCTTCCCCCTGCATTGCAGTCGGATGTGCGAAACTTCAGCGACTTGTCCTCAGCCTGTGAAGGGGTGGACTGTCTCATCCATGCAGCCGCGTGTGGGATGACCGGAACAAAGCAAGTGAGCCCAGCATGATTTTCCTGCCTTAGCTCCGTGATCTCATGAGGTTTGGAGGAAGTGGCTTCTCTGGCCACAAAGAGGGTCTCTTTCCTCTGATCAGCTGATTGGGGATATTTGAAGGTCGGTTCTGAGAGGGAGTTCGGTCTAGGGATTTAAATCGCTGGACCAGGTGTGTGGAGAGGTCCCGAGTTCAAATCCTGCCCTTGGAGTGGATGCCGGCTGCGTGACTTGGGGCCAGTCCCCCCTCTTTCTCAGCCCTGGGAAGAAGGCGGCAAGAGCCGAACACTTCCAAAAGGGTTGCCCAGAAAATTTTAGGGACTTGCCCAGGTTGGAGTCAAGACTGGCTTGAAAGACAGTCAGTAAACCTGGACATCTGGCTCAACCCGAAACGGAAACGCAGATTTCAGAAATGCTTCTAAGACCTTCTGCCATAACGGTTCAGGAAGTGCAAAGGAAACAGAGCAGTGCTTCTCGACCTCAGCCCCTTTAAGATCTGTGGACTTCAACTGGGGGAATTCTGGGAGTTGAAGTCCACGCATCTTAAAGGGGCTGAGGTTGAAAGACACTGGAAGGGAGCAAGTCCATTTGTGTGTTGTTGTGACATTGTACCTCTTCCTCCTTTTCTCAGCTGCACAAGAAACATATCCGGTCGGTCAACATTGGAGGGACCGGAGTAGTTCTTGAAGGTGCGTAAGTGGTATTTTGTGTGTGGTTGTGTTGGTGGGTGGGGGACAAAAGAGAGCTTTTTGTTGCCCATTGTTTTCAGCGCATGAACTGGAGAACAACATCCCACAATCTTCTTCTTTTGTTGTCTTATAAAACGGGGGAAGAAAATGGCAGGTTTCCAGTTAGAGTTACCTGATCTGCCCTGACTCCGCTCTTCTAGCTCTTCTTTGCATGCCACGATTTTATTTTTTCTTATTTCCTACCAACTGTTTCTTCTTCCCAGTTCGCTGCAATGCGATAAAAGAAAAGCTCTTTCGAATGGAAATTAGATGCTTGGTGACATCCCAGAAACATCTTGTGTTCTCGCCAGCGGCACTTAACAAATTTCCCTTCGCCTTTTTACCCAATGGTTTCCTACTTCTCAGACTAATGGACAGTCAAGAAATCTCCTTGTGGTCTCCCATCCCAGGAGCTCCCAGCTTTGCCCTGCTGAGCATGTTGAGGTCCGCCATGCTCAGCGACTTGCGTCTGCCATACCTGATACAATGATTGGTCACTCCTCCAAACCGCCACACGATGCAACCTTGTGCCCTTTCATGTTTCGGCTTGGTGGCGTTATTGCCTCGCCAGCCTTGCTCCCTTTCTGTGTCTCCCCAGTCTGCAAGCGGCAGAGCATCCCAAGATTGATCTACACCAGTTCAGTCAATGTGGTCTTTGGTGGACAAACTATCATCGACGGCGACGAAGCTACTGTACCCTATTTCCCTTTAGAACAGGTATTTTAACTGAAATAAATTACAGGTAGTCCTTAACTTAGGACTACAACTGGGACTGGAACTTCTGTTGCTAAGAGAGGTGGTCATGAAGTCATTTGCACCTGATTTTACAGTCTTTTTTTTTGCCATGGTTGTTAAGTGAACGTGGCTTCCCCATCGGCTTTGTTTGTCAGAAACTGGCTGGGAAGGTCAGAAATGGTGATCACGTGACCCTGGAGAGGCTGCAGTGGTAGTAAGTGCGAGGACGAGTTGTAAGTCACTTTCTCAGTGGTGTCGTAACTTTGAACAGTTGTTAAACGAATGGTCGTAAGTTGAGGACCACCTGTACTTTTTCGCATTTGGCTGAACTGGGGGAGTTAGATTCAGAAGCCCTGTGCGCAGGAGAAAGGGACTGACCGGCTGGCTTCTCTCCTGTTGAAGGTTCTGAGTGTGCAAGGCTTTAAACTCCAATTCCTCAAAGTGCTTGGGAGTGTGCAAGGGGCCCAACGCAGCTCTGAAGCTGCTTTTTTGTATCCAAAGCGGTCCTGAAAATCATCCATTTTTATGCTCGCTCTTTTTCAGCACACTAATGAATATTCCCGGACTAAATCAATTGCGGAGCAAATGGTCTTAGCTGCAAACGGATCACTCCTGGCAGGTACTCCTCCGCAAGTTTCCGTGCCCGATTAAACCCCCAGGATTAGTTCTGCCCTTCAGCTGAGCAGGGGAGATCGGGTGGGGAGGAGGAGATCACTCCAGAAGGACCCCCTTTCCTTCTCTCTCCCAAGGTCATTCCCACATACCGTCACAAACCACCTTAGAATTGCCCCTGAAGGGGTAACGGTTGTCATTTCCTCCACTCAGGGATTCATTCTGGCTTGCTTTGCTTGACAGGAGGAGGGAAGCTGCACACGTGTGCCATTCGCCCGCCTGGAATTTATGGACCAGAAGAGCAGCGATATCTGCCTCGGTTGGCCGTATGTATTTTGATGGACCGCCTTAGGCAGCCCCAATAAAGGGGTTGGGGGCGGGATGGAAGCCTGATTAGCCAACTTGAAACGGGGTTTATTCTTCAGGTAAATAAGGGCTGCAGCAAGGTGAAGCAGGAAGCCGCTCAAACGTGCATTGCATTTTTCATTCTCAAGCGCTGCATTTTAGATCAGAAAAAAGGGAAGCGGTTAAACAACTTGCTCAGTCTTTCTCTTGGCCTGTCACTCACCACAAAGGGAACTTTAAGACCTGTGGACTTCAACTCCCAGAATTCCCCAGGTAGCCATGCTGGCTAGGGAATTCTGGGAGCTGAAGTCGAGAAGCGCGACTCTAAAATATTGGGATGTTCGATTAAAAGAGGAAGAAAAAATCGTAACAGAACTTGGGAGGCTCTTCTTGTCCCGTGCCACGTGTTTCCACGCCCTTGTATCTTCCACTTTAGTTGCACCTTCCTGATTTTCGTGTTTCGCCAACAGCTCAACATCGAAAGGAGGATTTTTAACTTCCGTTTTGGAGATCCGGGGGTTCTGATGAACTGGGTCCACGTGAACAATCTTGTCCAAGCTCACATCCTCGCGGCAAAGGCTCTCACTCCAGAAATGAACTACATCGCGGTGTGTTTTTCATTTCCCCCCCCCAGGGGTGTGTGGCCTCTGCTTATGACTTCATGCCTGGGTGGCATGTTTTTCCTTGATTTTTTTTTCCGGTTGGGAATTTTCATCTCAAAGGATTAAAAGAGGGGAAAGTAACTGTAATTGTGTCGAAGCATCTTAGGGAGTTCAAGGTCAGCTTCCTGACTGGTCCTTCCGCCGTACCATTCCTAGGCTGGCCAGGCGTACTTTATCAACGATGATGAGAAGGTTAACCTGTCGAAATGGCTGTCGCCCTTGGTGAGTACAAGACCTGTGGACCACAGGTACACAGCTTGTTTATGGGCTGCCCAGGATGACGTGGAAACCCTGATGAGGCTCCTTTCTGTAATTCCTTGAGGATCCTTGATCAGCTGCCTATTTACAGGTAGTCCTCAACTTACAGCTGGTCACTTAGTGACCATTCAAAGTCTATTTATTTATTTATTAATCACATTTCTATGCCGCCAATTTCCAGAGACTCTAATCTTACATAGATTAGAGATAATACATTACTTTTTGATTTACCCCATCCCCCTTGGCTGGCCAGCGATGTTCATATCCGGGGCATCCTCCGAGGCTTCTGCTCTGCCCCTGGGACGGGCAAGTTCTGTGCTGATTTGCTGCCCTGTCGTTTTGCCGGCTGGCATTTTCCCTCCGAAGGAAGTACCCATCAATCTACTCGCATTTTCACGTGCTTTCGAACAAAAGTTACAGTACATCCCCCCCAAAGTACTTATGACCTGGATTCAGAGTTCCAACAGCTGCCTCCCCACAGTCACATTGCTGCGTTTTGAATGCTTGGCAACTGACCTGCATTTAAGGCCATTTGCGCCCCCCAGATGACCACGATTGATGATATTTTGGGCCAGAAACCCAGCATTGACTTCCAATTTCTGGCAAAAAAATGTCCACGACGGACACTGGGTTTGCTTAACGTCTGCCACAAAATGGACTGCGGTGTTTGCTTAACGACTGTGGCACTCGCTTTACAACCACTGCCTTCGCTTAACGACTGCCACAAAATGGTCGTCACATTGGATCAGTGATACTTAAAAGACCGGCACGACTTCTGATTGTCGTTCCAGGCTCCATTATGGTCGTTAAGTTGAGGACCACAATTTTAATTCACAAGGCAAACCAAATCAGATGGGGCGGAAAAGCTAGTAGGGGCTTGCGTTCCTCAGCTGCGCATTTATGTGGGCAAAGCCTTCTTGTCTTCTTCTGCCCTATATTTTGGCAACGCGATCGGCCCCATCAAGTTTTTTGCTTTCTTTTCAGTACAGAGGCCTGGGTTTCCATCAACCGTGGATTCGTGTTCCCGTTTTTCTGGTTCATCTCTCAGGTAAAGCCCCTCCAGCATCTGGCTTGTTGCTGCTTTCTGGTTCGGCTTGAAATGCTACACAAATGTCCAATCTTGGCCACTTCCAAGATGCCTGGACTTTAATTCCCAGGATTCCCCAGCCAGCGTAGATGTCCAAGACCGGATGCCCCTGCGCTACCTGATGTCAATGCTCCCGTTATGGCTTAGGGAGAGATTCTGATTTAATTCCCCCCCTCTTCCTCTGATAGACATCTAGGTTCTTTTTAAATACGGCTTCCAAGGGGTCGTAAAGGAGTTTAAGCTGGAAATTAAGCACTCTGCTTTCTTATCCGATGAGCTGGAAGCGTGAGAAAGTAACTCACGGCAACCCCGCCTTGATTCTCTTCCGTATCTAAAGCTGTTCTGTAGATGCTGGTTTTTCAAAAACACCCGTCGGTCCTCTGTATGGGGTATTTAACTTTTCCCCTTCCAAGTGCAGAGCCTTTCACATTCGGTGACATCAATGGAAACTGATGTGATCAGTTTCCACTGATCAATGGAAAAGTCTTTTTAAAATAAATCAAATAAATGTGCTTACACGGAGAGTCCTTGACTGAGGACCACTCATTGGGCAGTTCAGGACAGCAGCGCTGTACAAAGTGATTTATGACTGATCCTTGCATTTACGAGCTAATCAGAATTTGGGTGCTTGGCCACCTGCATGTATTTACGACAGTTGCAGCATCCCATTTACAACCTTCCCAGCCAGCTGCAACAAGCAAAGACAACGGGGGAGGGGAACCGGATTTGCTTAACGACCGTGCGATTCATCGAGCGGCTGTGATGTGTTTCACAACGCTAGGAAAAAAGATCATAAAATCAGGCATGACTCACTTAACTGCCTTGCTTAGCACCCATAATTCTGTTCCCACTTGTGGTCATAACTCAAGGACTACCTGTACTGTTTGGTTTTCAATCGCATTTGCGCAAACAGGCATTTTGGTCATGTTTTTCTTGGCTTCTCGCTTGAATTTTCCTTTATAAAGCAAAGTTATCAACATAAATAATATTTTTTATCCCAATGATCCTCTTTCCAATTCCAATTTGCCCCTTTTTCAGGTTGGTCCTTTTTTAATTTTTTTAAGAAAAAGGACCCCCCCCGTAAGAAAGGGAGGTGGAGAGTTTTCTAGGAAGGATGCCTTACACGTGTTTTGCTTTCTGTTAGACCCGTGACTAATAGAGTTTCCTTTTTGCTTCTGCAGCTGTCATCATGGAAAACGTATGCAATGCATTGCTACCGATTGTAGAAATCACGCCCCTGATCACCAGAAACGAAGTAATGTGTCCCTGAACAACTGGGGGGGAGAAGGGGCTGCAAAGGGGAAAAGCCAGACCCCTCGTGTGTTAGGCTGTTCCAAGAACACGGCCTGGCTTGCCAGTCTTTGCCCTCGGGGTCCCTGGGAAGAAATTCTCCGATCTGTCCATGTTACAGATAGGCCACTGAGGCCACGGTTGATCTCAGCTGTCTCCTACGTCTGCGCGCAGTGCTTTGTGACCATAGACTCCGCTCTATGAGATCTTTGTTTGTCCATTCAATTTACCTGCCGCCCAGTTTCTACCTTGTTCTTTAATGAACGCAACGATTGAATTTGGAAATTGCGGAGATGGTGCAAAACCCCCTCCAAAGTCACCAAAGCAAATATCTCACAGGGGATGCACCTGCCACTGGAGCACTGAATCCTGGGAGGAACAGTGTTAAGCCGGTTTTAAGGCTTGGAAGGAAGGGGCCAGTTTTAAGGGCTTGTTTAAATAGGTGCAGGGTGGGATCATCTGAATCTCCAGGGAAATATTGTTCCAGAGGGCAAGGAGAGAGAGGTCCACTTCCGGAGTCTCATCAGCTGACATTGTCTTTTTGATGGCACTCCAAGTGTGCCAAATCTGCCCAATCACACAGGACAGGCAGAAATTATAAAAGAGAGGTGGCCCTTCTCGTAGTCCTTGATTTACGACCACAAATGGGACAGCAACTTCTGTCGCTAAGCGGTGCGGTTGCCTGGTGAATCACACTCCATTTTACAACTTTTCTTTGCCACCGATGTGAAGCGAATCACTGCAGTTTTTAAGTGAATCACATAATCATGACTTTCCCCATGATGGTGCTTGTTCGAAGCTGGCCGGGAAGGTCGCAAATGGCGATCGCACGACCCAGAAAGCTGCAACCGCTGCAAACATAACCACGAGGACGCTTGAATCCCTGGAAGTCACTTTTTCCAGCCCCGTTGTAACTTCAAACGGTGGCTAAAGGAATGGTCGTAAGTTGAGGACTACCTGCAATATTAAATACGAGCACGTGTTTCTGCACTTTCTTCCCTGTGCATCTTCAGAGCAAAACCTCGACGTCTCCTCTCCTCTTAGCTAACAGGCTTGTCCACATTTTATTCGTTTCTCCTCCTTTTCTATAAATGCCGTCGAGGGTTGCGACAGCCAAAACGGGGGCTCTCTTTCTTCCCGATCTGCAGGTCCAGAGTATGTCTTGCACGCACACCTTCAAAATAGATAAAGCTCAGGCCCACCTTGGCTACAGCCCTAGGAAGTATTGCTTGGCCGACTGCGTGGATCACTTTTTGAAAAAGGGACCCCGGCGGAGGAACTTTTTCTTATGCAAGTGCCTTTTTCTGCTAGCCCTGCTGACGGGGCTGGTCGTGCTGGCCGTGAAACGCAGCCAAGTGAGCAATTTCCTGCTAGATTCCTGGGAGAAATGCTGGGCCCTTCTGGAGATATAAAGCGGGACGTTGCCAGTTAGCCAGCCGTCCTTACGAGTAGGGATAGGAAACCCGCTCTCGGATTGTGTGGGACATGGGCTCTGGAGTCATCTCCAAGTCAAAGGCCAAAGAGGTGGCCCTAAGAAGGCGTAACAACGATTGTTCCGAAAACGGCCAACCGACGGTGGGGAAACCGAGCACAGTGTCAGCCAGATGCCACAAGAAGCTTGCACGCTGGCACCTCTCCCTTGAGGTGCTCAGCTTCTCGTCCAGCTGGATGAGGAAGAAAAACGGAAGCCGAAAGAGAGATGCTTAACCCTTCCGGGCTGTTCAAGGGCCACCCAGAAGGATCAAGACTGGGGTCTCTTTCCACAGCAAAGGCCAGGAGGAGGATGTGGGAAAGGCGAAGGCCACCTGCGGACTTTTGTGCCCGCATCCCTCCGATCGGCTGGTGCTTACGGCAACCATGCACAGGCGCTGAAAATAAAAGCACTTGGAAAAAAAGGAGCCACACCTTGTCTTTTTGAGTGAGAGGGGGGTCCTGCGGTTTCCCAAAAGTTCCCCCCAAATGGGATCTGTGCTTTAAAGAGGAAGCATCCTGGGCTCCAGGGAGTAGAGGTTCCCTAGGTTGCCAACAGTAACATGAAGAAGGTGCCCACAAGGCCACTGACCATGCCATCGGAGCTTGCTCATTTTATGTGCATGTTGTGGTGGCCATCATCTTGACTTTTTTGACCTTATCTCGTAGAAACCTCATGTGGTGGATAAGGATTTCCCACCCTTGATTCCCTCCCTTCCTGCCAAGCATCCTCACAACATTGTTTTGTGAACCTCTCTAGTTTTCTCATGACTGAGAAATCAGGCTCAAAGCAATCCACTAAAACTTGTTTTGCGGGGTGGGGAGGGTGTCAGTAGGATGTAGTCAAAAAAGTCAAAATAGCATCCAGAATGGTGTGATGGAAGCTCTGCAACGCACATAAAAAAACCAGATTCCATTGCACTGTCCTGGCTGCCATCTTGCCTTTTTTGACCACATCCTGCTGACAATGTTAGCATGTTAGTTTTATCCTGGTTGTACTCTTCTACACACTGTTCTTGTTTATTTATTACCTTTACTACTTGTTCAAGTTAACAAGATTTGATTTACAAATTAAATAATATAATAATAAATATATAAATTAGAACAGAACAATCAATCTAATTTATTTTGTTGGATAAATACTGTATATCACATATATATAATATGTGTATGTGTGTTTGTATCCATGTATATGTGTGTACATATATACAGTATAAACACACATATATACTTACACATATATATGTTAATATAATTTGCAGTTCTATCTACATAATAATATACATTTATTTATTAAGAATATTTATTCTTGATTTTGTTTTAATAATGCCCATCTTGTCCTAAGAGTTATTCTTACCCGATTTTTATCTTCATGGGTATCTTCCTCCCTGCCTTCTCCCCAGTCCTTCCTTCTCTTGTTTTGCAAAATAGTATTTTTGTCCTCCCTTCTCTGCAAACGGCCTGAACCTCCAAGTTGGAAAACTTAACCTCTCCACGGGCTGAGCACCTTTCCTTTCTCCTGCTGGTGGAAACGGCCCATTGCAAGCCAGGAAAGCCGCGGGCACATTCAAACGCCCCCTTTTCTCCTAGCCGCGCCACACTTGGAAGCCCGGGGGCGCGGGGTTGGAGGGTGGCGTATCCAAAATGTGGCCATTGCGGTGCAAACGAAAAAAACTCCCAGCTGGCAGCGGTGGGATTCGAACCCACGCCATCGAAATGACTGGAGCCTAAATCCAGCGCCTTAGACCACTCGGCCACGCTACCACTTGCTCGTGGAGGGACTCTGAATGGTAGATAAAGACCTTGCAAGGCAAGAGTTCGCTTCTCCCCTCCTTCGCAAAAAGAAAATAAAATGGATTTATTTTTTTTCTTTCCCAATGCAGCAATTTTCTCTTCCGTCTTAAAACAATTTGTACGTTTCTTTACTTCCTCCCAGAAATGCTTAGAATAAAAAGTTTCTCTTATATCTTCTACACTGTGTTTGTAAAGGCCGCCTCTTTCCACATATTTCTCGGGATACGGCCAAGGGGTAGCCACAATCGCGCCGCGGTGGAGAACCCGGACCGAAAGCGCCTTTTCCGAGACGCGCGTCGACGGCGTTCGCTCCGGGCTCGACGAGCCACGTGGATTCTCACGCTAGGGCCCCGATTGAGCGCGACGGGCACCAGATGGCGCTGCGCTCCGGCCTTTTCACCTCCGGATCCGTCGGTCTCGTTAAAGAAAATTATCACGGGTTATTCAGACTCTGCCTCTTTAAATCTGGATTTCTCCACCCCGGCCACTAAGGTGCGTGGACTTCAACTCCCAGAATCCCCCAGCCATCAAGTCCGGGGATCTTCGAGCTGGTCGCCTTTTTCTTCTTCGGCGGCTCTCCTCGCTTCGGCTCCGGCCGCCTTCTTCGCGGAGCTTCCGGCAAGGAGGCCCGGCCTTCATCGGGCGGGCGCGGGAGTCAAGTCCGCCTGCCGGTCACACGCGTCGTGGGAACGCGGCCGGAGGGCAGGAGGCCAGGCGCGCTCCCGGCCTGGCACGCGCGCGGGCGGGCTTTGCGCGAAGCCCCGCCTTGCGATGGGCGACTCCGGACACGCGCGAGCCGCTCGACCGCCTGCCTGCCGGGGCCGCGCGTGCCGCCTGCGAGTGCCGCCTGCGAGTGCCGCCGACCCCAGGGAAGGAGACGCTTTCTGCACCCGCCGCCCGGCTGGCTCCGAGAGCTTCGCAACCCGGACCCGGGTGCCAAGGTAGGCCGAGCGCCCCTTCCCCGCCGGGGCCGATGCGCTTTCTGCAAAGCGGGGAGGGCCTAGGCGGCGTCCCCAGACCCTGGTTGCGCCCTGGGCTGGCGGCGAGGACGGGGCACTGAGGGGGTCGTGGGGTTGCTTCTTGAGGTGGCACCGCCGCCCCCCTGCTTTGGCCGGGCTTTCCACGGCGGCCGCCCCTCACGTCGGCGGACTCCGAATTCGAGGTTTTTCTCCGCAGCTGGAAATCGGGGGCAGGGTTGGGGGCCAGAGAGGGTGGCAGCTTCGGAGCGTGGGGGCCGCCAGTCGCCTCGGCCTCGAGGCTCGTTGCCTGGGGGGTTTGGCTTTGCTCCCCCCGACTTGGGCGGGGGAGGCTTCGGCGAGACGCTTTTGGGGACGGGGGGGCTGCCGGGAAAGAGGGACTCGCCGCCTCGCAGGTGGTCGCGTCACTCCGTCGCGCGGAGACGGCAGAAAGAAGCGGGGGGGGGGAGGCGCCTCCGTGCCTCAGAAGCGGCTTTCTCAGGCACCGTCGCCCTATCATCCCCAGCCTGCCCGGGGGCTGCGGACCGGAGCGCAGGAACTTGACCCCTGCGGAGAGGCTCGGCTCGGTTCGGTTCGGATCTGTCGCCGGAGCTTCACCGCCCTTCCTAGGCCCGAGGCAGGCCTTCGGCCGCTGCCCTGAGGGCCGTTCGTTAGGGGTAGCGCCGGCTTCGGACCTGGTAGGTGACTTTTGGGTGCGGGTGCCGTGTGCTCCTGTGTGACTTTGCAGCGCTGACGTGCGAAGGAGGCCTTTTAAGGAGACGTGGGGTGCTTCACCCTCGATCTGTGGAAAGGAACATGCCTTTAAGCAGGTCAAGGTAGGTCTGCCTGGCTCTTTTGGAAAGGACTTGCTCGAATTCTTTGAGATGCCGCTAATGCCAGCGGTTGCCGCACGGCCCCTCTATTCCTCAATTTGGCGATCTTAAGTTATCCCCAAAGCTGGAGAAAGCTGCTCGATTTTCCATCATTTCCTCTGTGTCCCTTCCGTGTGTGGCTGGAATCACTTGTTTGAACTTGCTATCCTGCAGGACATCTCAGGATACGTGGTTTAGTCAGAGCAGTTGTGTTCTGGGAAGAGAAAGGAACAGGATTGTGTCGTCTTCACAATCTTCTCAGTCGAATAACCTTTGGGTCGGAACAGCTGCAATGGCATCTACCTTTGCTGATTTATTTGAAAGATTTATAGGGTCATCCCATTGGCAAAAATATAACTTCTGGGGACAGGCAATCCCAAAAACAAACCTGGATGTCTCACATGGTCTTAATTTTATACTCAATGTAAGGGATATTTAAAAAGGCTTCAAGAACCTTGAGAAAGTGATGTTGAACCATCAAAACAAACCTTAATATCTTACTAGATGCTTATTTTTACATCCAGCGTAAAAGACTGTTAAATAGTCTTCAAGAGTCTTGCGAATTTTTTGCAAATTTCTCTTCTCTGCAGTCATAGCTTCCAGGTCTACAGTTCTTGACAAACTTTTATCTGCATTGACCAACATTGAATGCATGCACCTCCTCACACACTTTGCTGTGTGATGTGCCTGTGCTGTGTGTGAATGAGCTTTTTTACAGAGTCTGCACCATTTAAATAAGTTGCAATATTTTTATTAAGCAGGCTTTTTGGCCTGGCTGCAACAACTTCTCTTATCTGGAAATGGCAAAGAGTTGTCACTTTGGCCCGTCTGTGGCCCCCTTAAGTGATATGGGCCAAGTCCCCTCATTAAATTAAAAATCAAATTCAAGCTTTGTGACCCCTGTTATGCAGGGGTGTCTGAGGACAGCAGGTATCTGAGGACACCGGCGATCCTGATGATGCATTTGTTCTCAAACAACCCTGAATTAAATTATCTATTTTAAAACAAGCTGAATTTTTTTTACAGAGCAGATAACTTAGTAATAGCTCAATTTAAGCCATTTGAGCAGAGATGCCCATCTACCACTGAGTCTCAAATAGTGGTGTCCTTCTGAATTTAATCCAAGTTTATCTAGAAGTGAATTTCCTCCAGAGCATGCTTTTTGCAGGAAATATTTTTTTCTTTTTGCTCCTAATAACTGTCATTATTTGGTAAAACTTCAGTTCCTGAAAAATAGGGTGTGAGTTAGGAAAAGCCCCTCCATTTTCCAGTCTCACTAAAGCAGGGTTTTTCAACCTTGGCAGCTTGAAGATGTGTGGACTTTAACTCCCAGAATTCCCTAGCCAGCATGGCCATTGCAGAGAATGCTAGGAAGTAGCCTATAAATCTGAAAAAAGGCCCAGTTGGGAAATGCAAACTTAAAATCAAGCATAATAAAGGTGGTGTGTGTGCATGTATAAAAATAAAATCAGCATTTGTCAACCTTGACAGCTTGAAAATGGGTAGATTTCAACTTTTTAAAAATCCCCATCCATTTGGCTTGGGAATTCTAGGAGTTGAAGTCCATCCATCTTCAAGATTTGAAAGTTGAGAAACAATACACTAAAATGAAAAGCTAGTTCTTAAGGTGATCTCATATTTTTTTTTAAAGCTCTATTTTCAAGCAGCAGATCTGCCTTCAGATCAGCTCATGTGTTTATTGTTTATTTATTTATTGGATTTATACGCCGCCAAAATCAAAAGACTCTCTTGGGTGTCCGCATGACAGAGGATTTAGGGAAGGTTGGACCAACGTCAGCTGTGTGCAACTAACTGCCTGTGTTGCTCTGGGTACAAAATGTTATGTAAACCATCCCCCTGCTGCACTGGAAAGCTGTGTGTGTATGTGTGGCAGTCTGAGTGAAGCAAAAATAGTACTTGGCTCAGCTGTGTTGACGTGTCGTATGTCCACTAGTTTATAGCTTCACAAGACCTGTAGGAGGGAGGAAAAGAGAGAAAGAAAGAATAGAAGGGAAAGGAGGAAGAGAGAAAGGGAAGGGAAGAAAGAATGAACAAAAAGGAAGGAAGGAAAAAGGAGAGGAAGGGGGAGAGAGAGAGAGAGAGAGAAAGTAAAAGAAAGAAAGAAAACTATTTTCTTGATGTTCCAGCCTGCCTAAGAAGGTCTATTGAATGAATTCTTTGGACCTGAAGGGTTTTATATAGAAGATAGTTTTGCATCCAAGATAGGGTTTACGATACAGTAATTTTATTTTCTCCTTCCTTCTTCTTGTTTATATAGGCTCCTAAAATATTTCAACTCTATCCAAGATTAGAACATTTCAAAATGGCAAAAATGAATCCCATGGTGAAAGGGGTAAATAATTTATGCCAGTATCAATGCAGCTGTGAATGTATTTGTTTGGTTCTAGCATGCATTGGAGGCATGAGAAAGTTATGAGGCTGTTAAAATGTCCACTTGCAAAAGACAATGGAAGAATTAAGGAGGTCAGGCTTTTGAATTAATTCACTCCTCTAGTAAATAAACAAAGTATAGTTGTCATTATTTATGTCCTGGATTTTCATCACTCCTTGCTTTCAATACTTGGAAAAACTCCAAGCTTTCCTACATGCATATACACATACAGATCAAACCAAGGAAATTACTGGTGGAAAAAAAGACTGCTGGAAAAATGATAGAAGGAAAAGTAGACCACTGAGTGATCCCCTTGTCCAGAAACAACCACATGACTGTTTCTGAACTGCCTTCTCCTTGCAAGAGATGTTCATTTCTTGCAAAAGAGCTCTTCCATTGGATAAAAGCAATTAAAAAAAACATAGGCAAGGATTTCTTGGCACAACCTCATGCCTGGTAGGAAGAGCCGTGCATAGCCAATGAACTTATTAAGAGCTCTTTGTCTGTCTCTTGGCATCGTGAAGGGAGGCTGCAGCCTTTTTGCCTGACTGGTGTGTCGCGATCGCAATGGGCAGGGAGCCAATTGTTCGTTTAAAAAATCTGTCCGCTTGGCACCAGAGCTTGGATCTCCTTAAGCAGGAAAGGAACAGCATGTTCCCCCAGAAGCCACATCTCACCATCCAACTTTTGCTGTGTTGGAGATAAGACTTGGAACATCTAGAAAAACTTTTGGAGTGTTTTCAGTTCAGATCAGCAGGCCATCTTCACAGGGCCAGAGGGCAGAACATAAGAGGAAAAACACAGAGATCCAGTTTGGGGCACCTAAATTGGCAGGGAGGAATGTTGATTCAAGATGGAGGGTGTCCTGACTTTGCCAGCCTCCTTTCCAGCTTTCTTCACTGCTCCGATAACCCGCTTTGCTCAGTTGTGTGCTGCTGATGCTCCAAGAATGGTTTTGACAAATAATGGGTTTCCAGCATCCCATGGTTGTTTTTTTCTGGAAAGAAGCAATTGCAGATACAGTATTAGTTTGCATGGGGGAGGGGACTCTGCAGGGCTGGGAGGGGGTTGTCAAATCCATCTTGCAGTCAGAGCCTCACCCATTTTTTCACATTGATCCCCACTTGTAAAAGGGAACTTTGAGTGATTGATCTTGGCTGATATTTCGATTTTTTTGACCCCCATGAGGTCTCTGACTTTGAGGCTGCTTTTATTATTTTATATTCTTTTGAGCCATCAACCTGACTTGGAAATTGATGACTAGACAAAAGAAATTAATTGTTGGTTCCTGTCTTATAGCTAAGAGATTAATTCTTCTGACCTGGGCAGATTAATTTATGGCTCCAGTTATTCATTGGATTAAAAGTAATATGCAATGTAGGAAGAAGCTGCCCAGAGGTATAGATTATGTGTGAACGATCACAATGAAATCGTCATATCCTTTATTGGAACAATTGCAGAAAGCTGTGTTTATTTAAAGAAAGGCTTTGTAGGCAACTATAAACAATCTTGCTTTTACTGTTTTTATTTTTTGCATAAAGTTTATCATAACTTTTGGTGTATGCTTTTCCTTACCTTGTTTTAAGGCAGTGTTTTTCAAATTTGGCCACTTTAAGATCCATGGACTTCAACTCTCAGAATTCTGGGAATTGAAGTCCACACATCTTAAAATGGCCAAGTTTGAAAAACATGTCTTTAAGAACACAACCAAAACCAAATAAACTTGGTTCTAAAGGAAACTATCCTTTTTTATGGTTATGTGCATTCCGTGTCATAGGAAAGGAAGGAAGGAAGACAGGAAGGAAGACAGGAAGGAGAGATGAGTCAATAGAACTGCAGGATGGGAAAGGCCAATCTGAAGTCAGAAGGGGACAAAGATTATGTCAGAGAAGTGTGCATTTTTGCACATGTGCCTGTCATAGATAAACAGGATGGATGTAGGAGTTGATGTGGAAAAGAAATGATATCAGGTTATTCCATTTTCACCACTTCTAGTGGGAGTGGTTCCTGTTCTGGTTCACAAAACAATGTATGCGTTAGAACATTTTGATCTCTTGGATCACAGCATACACTCAACCTGCCTAGACTGGCAGCTTAGTTGATCCTGTTGCTGTTTTCCTTCTCTTGCGATTGTGTGGGTCACAGAGGTGGAGTTGGCAAGCTCAGACCTGTGCCATGCTGCTTGCGGCTGCCGTAGAGTCACAGCATAGCTTTCCATGTGGGGCAGTGGTTTTACATCCTTGGAGAAGAAGGCTGGAGCATGGTTTGGGTTGTTTTAGGAGGCAGGAAATATGCCATGTAACAAGGAGGAAGCTTTCCAAGCCAACCAAAGCAGAAGCAGGAATTTGCAGCCCCCTCTGCGGAGTGTGGCAACTCTTCGTTTCCCAGGAAAGGCAGAAGGGTAGGAAAATATTCTGATAATTATTCATCAGCCACACAGCTTAAGGGCTTGTGGCTTCTGTGGGTGTCTGTGGTGGCGGGGACGAGCACCTGTATCCCTGCAGTTCTCTTTGTATGGCTGTGAGAGTCCCCTCCCATCCGAGTTACCCAAATATGGGAACAAGGTTCATAAACGTTGGAGCAAGAAACAGCCAACTCTAAAAGCAGATGCTGCGCAGTAGAGAAAAAAGAGACTGTTCCCTTCAAATGCAGGAGAAGATATACAAAAATATTTGAAGCTCAGGGTTGAACTGTGGAGTCCTTGGGGCTCTCTAAGCTTGGTTGTTTTCTTGCAGGCGTTTCGTTACCCAACTAGATAATATCATTAGTGCTCTAAGAGGTGGGGTTTGTGCTCTGTGGCTTACCCTGTTAGTGTTGGTGGGAGGGTAGTTTTCTTCTTGGTATTTCTTTGATTAGGCTGTTGTTTACTATTTCATTGTTTGTCTGAGTTGGTAATTCTTTGATTAGGGTGTTGTTTACAACTTAGTTGTTGGTTGATGTTAATTTTGGTGTTAATTTCTGCTCATTTGGGTCTTGACCACTGGCAAGAAGGTGGTTTAGTCTTTTTGTTTCCTTTTTGGTTGTCTCTTTTGAATTGTATGTAGGTCTATTTATCTCTGTGTACCTGTTGATGGCTGATTTGTCTGAGTGCCCAGCTTCCAGAAATTCTCTCACAGTTTTGGACTTAGCTTGGTCTAGGATGCTAGCAACTTAGCCCTTGAATCTAAACCAGGGTAGTCTTTGTTCAGATTTTGACTTTTTCAGTTTTGCATGGAATCTTCAATCCATCTTCTCAGTATTATTAGACTTGATGGGGTTCCCCTCTTGGGCTTAACCTTGGTTACAATTTTGTCCTGCAAACCCAGCCAGTCCTGGTTTCTGCCCCTACAATCCTGGTCATTAATTTTTCTCTTGATTTCTTCCCTAGTTTCTTCAATCCATAATACTGGCTGCCCCAGTGGTCCACCGAGTGAGGTCCATAATCTCCCAACATGGCAGACGAAGACCTAATTTTTCACATGGAGTACCTTGACAATGCCATGCTAACAAAACCAGGTTGTGAGAATTGTCACAATGCTGACAGCGATGAGGAGGATAATTATTACATCTGCCCGATAACAGACGACCCTGTTTTGAACAAGTCAGCTGGGGACAAAGTTCATAACTATTACAGCAACCTGGTAAAAAATGAGCGGTATTCCTCCAGCTCTTCTCCGCGGAATTCCTTCCAAGTTAGGGTAAGTTTCAACCTCTTTATAATTTTTTTTTGGCCTGGCATGATGAACTTTCTTGTCTGCTTTGGCTGCATGTACTAACTCTGCCAATAAACCTTATACTTTAGATATTTATTTGCTTTTGTTGAGTCCTATTGTTGGGTAATTAACTTCACAGACTTGCCTTCTTCCTAAATTTTGGATAAACGTGCTGGTCCAATTTGTACAGTAGTTATCCTACAAAGTTTGAAGATATATAGAAGTTTGAAGATATATAGAAGAAAGGGTCCATTTATGGGACCTTGTGAGCAACATTTTCTTATGGCCTAAATCTCCCTTGCTTGTTCCTGGCTTGTTGGCTAGACCACTTTCAGCTACAGGTAGTCCTCAACATATGACCAATCGCTTAACAACTGTCTGAAGTTGCAATGGGCCTCCCCAGAGCTGCTTACAATCTCTTTTTTGGAGTTACAATATCTGCATATTAATGAAGCAATGTAAGCGTATTTTCGGTGTTTTGCAAAAGGTTCACCTTTACAGCCATTTGCAGCGTCCTCCGGTCACATGACTGGATCTGCAATGTTTTTTGCTGGTTTTCAGCATTTACTTTTGGTTTCTGACAAAAAACACCCATTAGGGAAAATGGATTAGCTGAACAATAGTGGCGTTTGCTCAACAACCATTGTAAAAAAAAAAGGTCGGATCTTTGAATCTAGTCACTCCAGTGTCTCGATTTCTGACCACAATGACTTACAGGCATAATTC
>JANHZU010005828.1:0-33127 GCA_032468055.1 Acrochordus granulatus | reverse complement strand
TGAGAGGGTGGATAGGAGGGGGAGGGGACTGCCTTGAGGGAGAATCTGAAGTCTGAAATCTCAGGAGTTCCATCTCTTGAATGCCTTTCACTTAATTTATGCTGTTTACGCAGCAAGAGAGGAGAACTGATGGCTCTGTTGTGAGATTTCCTACGAGAGCTCATCGCATGGTGCTCATCTTGAACATTGACCTGCTGTACATTCTGGCAAGGTCAGTCACATGCACAGTAACGGAGTAAGCCACGCTGCAGCGTAGGCAGAATGCACACGCGCATGCCACCTGTACGGCAGTGGAGTAAACCATGTGGCAGTGTAGGCAGAACCCGCATGCAGTTGCCGCCTGTACGTCAATGGAGTAAACCACGTGGCATTTCCTGAACGGGAAATACAGAGCATGCTGACTGATTACGCGTAAGGTATTGCATGAAGTTTACTTGTCTTGTGAGTTGCCGTTCGTCTAGCAGAATAAATTTTATTTCTTTTATTCATCCTGTGAGTTGCACGTCTTGTAAGGTTCCACTGTATTCCATAGCTACCCTGTGGTTAATATTCATAATTCTGGAGGAAATAAAGAGTGCAAGAGCTGAGAAAAAGGCTTAACAAGTTCACATACAGTATTTGGGCAGATGTCTGAAATGTATAATTAGTTCATTAATAAATTTACAGTGTGTTAATTTGCTTAGGCCCCTTGTGATGTATCTCACTGTGGACATGTTTCTGCATTCTAGAACCTGCTGGATAAGGTTAATCCACTGAGTTTTGAATAACTTTCTCTGAAATAATCTGCAACTACTGAGCATTTTTTTCTTATTTATTTTTCAGGCAAGTTGCCAAAGGCAAAAATGTGTACAATATGCAGGACATGTTCTTTATATATTATGCTGTTGATCTTTTGGATTGGTGGTGATGCAAAAATTATGTCACTTTATTTACTAGTTAATCTTTCCAGGCAGAAAAGTCTCTTTTTGTTGTTATCTCAAGTGTTGAAGTGAATCCATTGTTACTGTGTTTCTGAATAGCAATTGCTTCTATGAATAGTTGATAGGCAGGTATCTCAGCCTCTAAGTAGTGTTCATTTTCATTATTTGCTCTATGGAGTTTGATTTCAAAAGAAAACCATTTTAGTTCCCCTCCCATCCCACCCAATACAACAACCCGCCTACTTTAGTGGCCCTAGGACAAAGGCAAGGGGGAGGGTTAATAACATTGCATTGTTCCTATGCCATTCGAATTATTTTAAATTTGTTCCATGATTTTTAATTAAAATCTTCCCAAAAAATTCTGCAATTTCAGTTACTTCCCATCAAAGTGTATGTTTGATTATTTTTATTTTTCTAGTGAAGTTGCAATATCTCCTAGCCATAGCAAGCTGTAGAGATGAACCCAATACTGTATTCTTTGTATTCAAATAACAAAACACTTTCATACTGGTTTCCCTTCAGGATAGTCTTGGAGGAGGCTGAGGGTAGCAATGAGTAAGGCCAAAACCAAGAACTGAATGAGAAAATCAGTATTCTCCTTCTCTGAAGTTCCCATTTCTGTTTCTGATATGCTCTTCTCTTTTATAGGGACAGATACCTTGTCACCAAGTTCAGAATAGATCTCTGCCCAACCCTTTGGAAATCATACCAAGGGTTAGAAAGGTCACAAGTTACCCACCTCTGTTCTAAAAGCTCAGGAATGGTTTATAGGCATGCTTTATTCTTCTTCCTTGATCTCATAGGCTTTTCCTGTAACTGTTCCTAATTGTCTTAACTAGGTTACTCTTCAGGTTGGGCAGACTATAGATAGTGTTAACTCCCAAGTAAAACAAATTCCTAAATCATGTTTTGGATTCAGAACAACCCAATTTGAGCAATATAGTAAGCTGCGTTCAAATCTATCTGGAAATCAAGGAATAACTAGCTGTTCATGTTCATTTTTAAAAAATTAATATGTTATGTTTTTATTGTTAGTCTCATTAAATGCTCTCAGAATGGAAAGGCGGGATGTAATTTCTATGTAATATGCATAAACAAACATAAACTAAAATTAAAGTTATAAATTCTATGTGTGAAAAAGGATTTGGAAGTGGGGACAAAAAGGCCACAGCAAGTGTTTTATTATTTGAACTATTCATCATTAATTCAATCTTGTTCATATTTGTTCTGAAACTGGACTAGTGTAGCTTTCTCAAAGATAAATATGCACAGAAATTTACATTAGCAAATACAATTTCTATGTTTCTACTTTTTGAAAAATTTAAAGCAGATGAGAATGTAATTTGATAACTTTTTATTGTGAGATTTTTGTTCTTCCATGCTGTTGATGTTTCTGCTGCTTAGATTTCCTTTGGATGGTCTTTAAGTTTTTAATTTAGTCTAGCTCCCTGGAGGTGATTAGCTGTTTTTAATATCCATTGTCATGATTTCCTCTCTCTTTTCCTGTAGTGAGGACGTTGCTGTCTCTTTTCATTTTTCCTTGCAACAAAAAATCAGGGAATAAATTTTATTACAAATAATTATGTCAGAACCAATGCCTCCATTTTTTTCCCCAATTATTCCACATCTTTAGCAGCATTAGAAGCAAATTTAGCACTCTAAATTAGAACAAAAAACAACACTGTGTTAAGACTTACTCTTGCTTTATAAAAAAAAGCAGGTAGGATATACATATGGCCAAATACACATGGTTAAGGTTGCTATTATCATTATGAGTCTTCTTCTTTTAAAACATTTATGTTTATTTGTAGTATAAATTTATTGCACATATTTCCTGGCTTTCCCCAAAGAATTCAAGAGAATATATTTCAACCTGTGGGATTGATTAACTTGAAAGCTGGTTACTAAGTCATTGAGCTTTATGGCTGTGTAATAGTTCAAACTTAGTTCTCCTGAATTTTAATCCACATTAAAAAGAGACCAGAGCGCTGTATTTATATCAACTGATGAAGAGAAAGGATTTTCTGTATCTGTGTCATCACTTTTCCCATGATTGAGTTGATTATGTGCCATCAAGCTTATTCCAGCCCTAGCAACCATATACATATATTTCCTCCAAGATAATTTGTCTTTAACCTGATCCTTTATATCTTCCAAAGATGCTCCTATTACCACTGTAACTGAGTACATCTTTTCTAGCCATCTTCTCTTTTCTCCTACCTTTCCTGCATTAAACCTTTCTCCAGAGAGCTAGGTATTCTTATATCCAAAGTAGAATAATTTTAGACTGTTAATTTGTGCCTTGAGTGAGAACCCTTGGTTGATTTTTATTAAATTTACAGGCAGCCTCTTCTCACTTGGACGTGGTCACCCTGTTTAATTCTTTTTCGACAATGATGCAATCTATTATATCCTGATCCTAAAGAGAATATAAGAAAATAGGAATCTTATACAAGTAGTCCTCAAATTATGACTACAATAGAGACTGGAAAGTTTGTGTTAACTGCTATAGTCATGAAGCAAGACATCACACGACTGCAATTTGCAACCTTCCCAATGACTTTTCTTGTCAAAAGCCATCTGGGAAGGTTGCAAATGATGACCACAAGACCAAGGGATTCTGTGACCATCATAACTGCATGACAATTGCCAAGCTCCTGAATCATAATCACATATCCATGAGAATGCTGGTCATAAGTGTGAGTTGAAGGTCACTTTTTTCAGTACCATTATAACTTCAAACAGTTGCAAAACAAATAGTTGTTAAGATGAGGACTACCTATATTTGAATGGTTCAGGCTTTAAGCCTGACACTTCTCATTGTAGATACTAGTGAAATTTGTGGATGATACTGATGATTTGTTATAAAATGTCTGTTTTAAAAATGCATTCAATATGGAAATATTGTACCAAGCATGTTAGTCTCTTCCTGTCCTGTTAATATGAGAAGTGCTGAACTGAATACTGTTCTAGATTGTTTATTTTAGAAGAACTGAGCAGAGGCTTGGAAATAAGATCTGGATAAGAAAATAAATTGGAAGTAGAAGCAAAACTAAGATTCAGCTAAATCAAATCTAATAAACTTTTTCTTCACAATTTTTTCTAAATACCCTTTCAAAAGATCTACCCTTGGCTAGGAATGGAAAAGAAATCTAACACAAATTTATTTTATACCAACATGCTATGATTCACTAAAGAAGTATCACCATACCTCAAGCTGTAGCAATGAACAGAATCTACTACATTCAGCGAGAAAATTTGTAGAAGTTAGCATACATTCAGGAAAGCTTTGTAAAAAAAATGGACAGAAATGGCATAAACAGCTTTTGCTTATGCAGTGATTTCCGTTCACTGTCCCTGGAAAGATCTGTGCTAATTTCCTGTATCTTCATCCATACTATTTCCTTAATGGGAATCCAAACCGAGAGATCAGTCTATTTCTGGACTTTGTTTTATAAGTATTCATTCATAAATTCATTTTGTTCCAGTTCCACATTCTGGTAGAATAAAAAAATATCGTATTCCATTTTACAATATCAAAAACTATTTTATCCTGAATTGTGAATTTATGTATGCTTGGTATGCTTTTTTAAGTAATTGCAAAATTTGAAAAAATATTTCTGATATTCAAATTTGGGAAGTACAGATTTAATCTTTTTATGTCAGATAGATGAATTTACCAGATGTTCCTATTTGTAAGTAAACTAGGCAGAGAGGAAAAGGTATGTACTTTTTTCCCATTATGTGGTTCTGCTTATTTAATTCAGTTGCATTGCTTTGTATTACTACATTGGATTTGGAAGTCTACTGAGATAGAAAGCTCCATGGATGACTCTAAGCTCAATAGTATCTTTTAAACTAACTTACTATACTACGTTACTGTGAAATGAGAGTTCTATTTGTTTTGTGCACATCCTTAAATTCCTAAAGTAAATATAGGATATAAATTAATGCATGAAAAATGCCCAATTCTAAACAAGGAAATTCATTGTGCATTTTAATATATGTGGAACCATGAAATAAGAACTTGTTGAGGTTTTGGTTCCCCAAATTCTCAGCCAGCATAAGAAGGAACAGTTGAACTGGAAGTTTTCTGTTCACCAGGATAACAATTCCGGAGTTCTTTACATAGTAGTTATAATTCTTATTATACTCTGTTTGAGAAATGGAAGGGAGGGGGTTATCTGGTATTATTATCTCTTTCCTTTAAACAAATGATGGTGAATCCCCATATGGAATTGCACAAATAATTCATATTATTCATTCATTCACCCAAATTTGTTTCCATCCTCCCAAGGGCTGCAGTAAAACATTTGCTGCCTAAGGCAAAGGAAATACACAGAAGCTAACTGAACTAATAGGTAAAACTGACTTTTTTCAATATTGTGGAGTCCTTGGTACTCTCTGAGCTTGGCTGTTTTTTGTTGACATTTCAGGACGTGCGGCTGCAAATGGAAGCCAAGTTGTGGGGAGAAGAATATAATCGTCATAAGCCTCCCAAGCAGGTATCTCATGCAGGATCTTGGGGAGAACTGGTGGAATCTAGAGGGTTCAAAGTCATGCCTTTTCTTTTCTCAAAGTCAGGTTTTTTCTTTTTCTTCTTCCTTCCTTAGGTGGATATTGTCCAGACCTGCATCATTGAAATGAAGAACAGGCCAGGGCGACCGCTTTTCCACCTGGAGCATTATATTGAGGGGAAATACATCAAATACAATTCAAACTCAGGATTTGTACGAGATGACAACATCCGTCTAACTCCGCAGGTAGGATTTCTTTTGCAACTGGGTTGGTAATTCAATGGATTATAGATGACCTTGAAAAACAGTTAGGGGTAGTGGTTAAGTCTACGACTTCTAGTCTCACCTCAGGCACGAAGCCAGCTGGGCAACCTTGGGCCAGTCCCTCTCTAAGTAGGCACTGACAAATCACTTCTGAAATCCTGCCAAGAAAACTGCAAGGACTTGTCTAGGCAATTCAGTAGTATTTATTTCATCGATGACCAGCAAAATTTACGAGAACAAAAAAACCAGAGTGAAGCAAATAAATACAATAATATACTAACAACTAGCAAAATCACATAGTATAACATCCACTCCTCTATTACTATGTTAATAAAGTTGCGACATGGATGATAAATTTAAAGCATCAATATGTATACAATAAAAACTATACATCTAACAATTTATGAGTTAAGATGTATCAAACCAAAAAACATATTTAAGCTAAAGGTAATTATGTCTTTAGGCAATTATATATATTGTTTTAATATACATATATTTATTTTAATCCCAGGCAGTCACAGGGAGTGTCTCTCTCTCTCACTCTCTCTCTCTCTCTCTCTCTCACACACACACACAAAGATAACAAAAATTGGATTTTTTTTTAAGATAAAGTTTATTGGCCCAGGTATCCAGACATGGCTACTCTTTTCAGAACCCTGCAGCACTTAATGTTTATTTGTTCAGTAAATTTATATAGCCTGCCATTTCACAAACTGGGACGCTGGGAGGTATACAGTTGATTGAAAAGAACAAGTGAGCAACTTAGGAAGGATCCTCACATATGAAATCAGATGCTTGTGGCCCTGAGTTTAGAAGACAGAAAAGAAGCTCTCCTATGAGGATAAGCTAGTTTGGTCTTTGGCATTGCAGAATCTTTTCTTGGAATAATTGGTTCTGGGCAAGAAACTAGTCCTTGCAAACATCTCCCAAAGTGGAAGATGGTCCCATAGCATCTGGATTTGTGCAGCCATGATGACTCTCTCTAGAAGCAGATTTGCTTTCTCATCCCGTTGGGTTGATGCAGTCTGTGCTTCCTTTCAGGCCTTTAGTCATTTCACTTTTGAGCGCTCAGGACACCAGTTGATCATTGTTGACATCCAAGGGGTTGGAGACCTCTACACAGATCCTCAGATCCATACCGAGAGTGGCACAGATTTTGGAGATGGGAATCTTGGTAAAAAAATGAAGCAATTGCTTTTCATTGGGGTGGCTTAACTTGGACAGTTGGGGAATGCTGTTTGGTTTGAGAAGGGGGCAGCTTAAATTCAGGAGACTTCCACCCTTGGAAGGAACGATGTATAAACATGGGTCCAGTGTGCTGATGAGAATGAATGAGATGACTAGAGGGATACTATTGTGGAGTCCTTGTGCTCTCTGAGCTTGGTTGTTGGCTTGCAGATGTTTCATTACCCAGCTAGGTAACATCATCAATGCAAGTGAGTGTGGGGTTTCCTCCCTGTTTAAATACAATAGCCTGCCTTGCCAGTGTTGTTGGTGGGGTGGTTTCCTTCTTGATATTTCTTTGGTTAGAATATTGTTTTCTGCTTGATAGTTTGTCTGGTGTTAAATCCTTGCTTATCTGGGTGTTAATTATGGAAATGATGTGTTCTAATGTTTTTTTCCTTCTTAGCTTTTTGATTGTTTCTTTTGGCTGATGTATGTATATGTTCTTGATCTCTAATTAATGGCTGATTTGTCTGAATGGATCTTGACTTGAGAAAAATTGTTTGGCTTCCATGTAGGGTTTTGCAACTTGAAACGATTTCTCACACTTTCTGTGTATGGTTCTTCACCCACCAGGTGTGCGAGGGATGGCCTTGTTCTTCTATTCTCATGCCTGCAACCAGATTTGTCAGAGTATGGGGCTGATGCCTTTCGATCTCTCCTCCAAAGAGAAAGACACCTTGTTTCGGAGTAGCAAACTGCTTGTGAGTGTTGACAGCAAAAGAGCTTTGAATCTAAGGAATTGTTGGGGGCCATTTTATTTGATGTTTTGTAATCTCACAAAATGGGTGCGTTATTCGAATTCGCCCTACAGGATGAAAAATAGGATAGTTCATTCCAGCTTGAAAGAAAATAGGCAAATAAAATGTTTAAATATATATGTTTATGAATAAATGCTGTACAAGTAGTCCTTGACTTACAATCATTCATTTAGTGACTGTTTAAAGTTATCATGTGCTGAAAAATTGACTTATAACCTGGCACATATAATCATTGCGGCGTCCCCACAGTTGTATTGTAATTTGGATGTTTGGCAATCAGCATGTATTTAGAATAGTTGCAGCATCCCAGGTCATGTGATCCCCATTTGTGACCTTCTCTGCCAATTAATGGGTAATGTCTCACTAACAACCATGGCAAAAAAGGTTGTAAAATCAGGTGCAGTCATGGGATCCCTTACTGAATGACTGCAGTGCTTAACAATGAATTTTCCAGTCACAATTGTGGTCATAAGTCAAGAACTACGGGTGTAACAATAGCAATGGATAAACCCATATTTTGCACACCTGAGGACTGGCATCTAAAGCTGCAATGGCAGCTGCGTGCACACTAGCCTCAATTGCATGTGCACCAGCCATGCAGTAACTGAATTTTGGCTCGCATTAAATGAGACCCAGTATCAGTGCATACATTGCACTAAATCAAATTTTGCACTATTTGAACTCATACAAATATGACCTATTCATATTCAGACAGGGAAATATTTGCTTAGGGGGTATTGGAAGTTCTGAATTGTGATTTTACTTTGCTTTCTCCAGGAATTGGCTCAGACTGTTGTGCGGGGCACAGAAGAGAAATGCGGCAGTAGCCGTGTGAGAACCGTCTCTGGCAGCCGTCCCCTCCTCCTTTCCCGTCTTTCTGAAAACTCAGGGGATGAAAGCATGAGTGATGTGGCATTTGACTCGTTGCCTTCTTCACCTTCCTCAGCCACGCCACACAGCCAAAAAATGGAGAGTCTTCGTAAGTACCAACCGTTGGCAGATTTTTTATCAGCCATGGGGGGCTGCTTGTTGTAGAAACAGGCTAATTGTGGAAATATGGAACATAGGGTAATTCCTTCCAGCATGACAGGAATAGACAATTAAAATGTTTCAAACATAATTTTTATATGTTTATTAATCAAATGCTATCCAGGTACTTGATTTAGGACCATTTGTTTAGCAGCTGTTTGAAGTTATGATGGTACTAAAAAAGTGACTTACGACTTGTTCCATGGCATTCTTGCACAAAGCACAAAATCATTCTCTGTTTTGATGTAGACTGGCCTGTATTTAATGAAGTCGACAACTTGGTTCACAAAGACCACGAAGTCCTTGACAATCAAAGGGTAAGTTCCTCAGGACTTAATTGCCTGGATTCACACATTATACTCCTCCATAAAGAAATTGGGTTTGGCTTGGGGTGATGGTAAATCCAGGCACCACTTACAAGGCCAGGATTTATGATTTGGTGTTGTTTGTCAACCACACACTTGTGATCTGCTCATTAAGTAGTGGTTGAAACAAGCCATGGTTTAGAGTCGTGTGAGCCAACCTTTGAGTTGATGAAAAAAATAAACTGGTGCAAGTGTTATTTTTTACTTCCTTTTTTCTGTTGAAACTCTTATAGTGTGATAGTAAGACAGATCTTTCTTGCCATTTGTACGTATTCAAATATTTCTGTCCTCTTGAGTTTTCATTACTCAATGAATGGAGGATCAAGACTGAGAGCTGGATTGATTGTCCCACCCAACAGAAGTGAGCAAAAATTCTATGTCCTTGGGAGACTAATAGGTGAGATCTCCCATCATAATCTGGAAGGACACAAGTGGGTTACCCCTATTTTAAATCCTGCTTCCTAATTTGAGGTGGAGGCTCTGAAACCACAAGGATTTAGAAAGCACCATTCCCACTAGAGAAGACTTTTAGAGAGGGATGAAATTCAATCTATAAAATAAAGATACCCAAAAGGGAAGAACCATTTTTTTTCCTCCTGTTTTTCTCCTTAGGACTCTGAAAATGGAGGTGACAGTGGATACCCCAGTGAGAAAAGGAGTGATCATGAAGATATGGATCACCGAGAAAAAGTAATGCCTTTTTTTCATATCATGCACTGACCCCTGATCTTTCAATACATCATGCTTGAATCATTTGCAATTTGATTGACCTCATTTAAATTGTGAGCAAAAGAAGATAATTCACCGCATGCCTAGTATGGGTACACATGTCTCTGTCTCTAAAACACCATCTTCTTATTTTGTATATTCCTAACTCATTTGCCTGGAATAGATATCTTAGATATTGTACATCTTTTCTTTCTGTAAAAATAAACCAAAAAAATTATTGGAGATTCTGAAGGCTTAATACATTTATGTGCTTTTATGAAGACCAAAAAGGAATTCTTCTAATGCAGGATTTCCCAACTGTGGCAGTTTCCAGGTATATGGACCAACTCCCAGAAATCCACAGCCAGCATAGCCATTGCTGAGGATTCTGGGAACTGAAGTTCCCTCACCTTCAGTTTGCCAAGGTTGGGAAACATTGCTCTAATGAGTTACCTGTCAGTGTCTTCCGAGCCAATTAACTGGCAGGCTTTGATGCACTTCTTGATTTGGCTTTATATATAAATGACAGAGACATGTGATCCCAAGGATCCACATGTTTGGAATGGTGGATCTCCACACTGCCCAAACCTGTGATACTTCTCACATTGATAGGATCAGTTGAAATATTTAAAATATCATTTGAAATATTTATTTCAAATGAGGTGTCTCATTTGAAAATAGGGCCCTTGCTGGAATTATTGTGCTTCTTCTAAGATATGCCATAAACCAGAGCATTTAGGTTTTTAAGGCAATGGGAGCCTCTTTAATTCATCCAGGAAATAAGACTTCATGGAGGCAAATAAATCATGGCAACTGGACTCAGTTTATGTTATTATAAAGACACAAAGCTTTCAAATCTATCTCAGGTTCTTTATCAATGTATTTTGGAGAGGATAAAAGTCAATAGGCTTAATGATGACTCTCCCACAAACTTTTCTTTTTGAGTCAGCTTTTATCCAAAAACTTTGATCTGAGAAAAGGCAATGGAGAGGGGAAGTCAAACTTTCAGGTTCTTGTTTTTTGAATTAACTCTTTTCAATTTAGACTACAAGAAGGGAGATGGGAGACCAGCATTTTCTGTCGCATGGTGGAGTATCTATGATTATTCTCATTAATGCAGGTCATGATAAGTAGTAAAAATTGCAAAAATGATCATTTTTAGATGGATTGAAAAAGGCTTCCGCATAGAAGGTGAAATGTCTCCAATAACATCTTGTAATTAATGTCCATTTACTTTTTAAAGAAACTTCACAAAATTTTTTTTTCCAATTTTTACTACTTAGCATGGTAGAGTGTCTTCTGTAATTACAATGGTGTAATGCCACACTATATCGAAAGGATCAGTCTCCTTTCTACTGCTTTCTCCATAAGAAGTGATACGGGACAAAGTTCATTTATTTATTTTTTATTTATTAAATGCATATACTGCCCATCTCGTTGTTTAAGTCCATACCAGAAAAAACAACATTCTGAGTGCTGTGAGTGCCTTTCTATGGCTTGGCATAAAAATAGGAATACAAAGAAAAACATTGCAATGGTTTTTTAAGCTTCTCTCCTTCATACTGGGCCAACTTTGTTTAGAAAATGAAGCTTTAAAAAATGCTCTTCAGACAAACCTGAAATTGTTCTCTCTTTCTTTTGTCCTCCAAAACTTAGGGTCATCCTAACTGGAACCGGAGACATGAATCTGATGAAGACAGCTTGGGCAGTTCTGCACGGGTAAATAAATCAACTGGTCTTTTTCCAAAAATCACACTGGGCTGGCATCCAGGTGGTTCGCACATCAAGGCTGCTTAATTTTCCCTAAGTTTATTTATTTATTATATGCCGCTGATCTTGCAAAAGCAACATTAAAACAAAATATTAATATTAAAACAGAATTAAAAGAACAAAGACTGTAGACTCTTTCCCTGTGGTTTACATCTCTTTCTTCTTTCCTTCATGGTTTAATTCTTTTCTCTTTTCCAACTAGAGAAATATTGCTCTAAATAAACTGTCTGAGTCTGCTAAAACAAGTTCCAGGAACAAACGGGTGATTCTGCATGAATTCCATTCTATCTCTGGGTTTTTGGCTTGTTCCTCTTCTTTGCTGTTTTTGGCTCTTTGCAAACAACTTCAGATCTTGGAGCATGCTCCAGCGTTGTGGTTTTTAAATGTTTTTAAAGTTGTAGTCCAGAGTATATGCATTAGCTCCTTTGGGATTTCCTCCCATGAACCTACGTGTAAAAATGTGCTTAAATGCTTAGCTGGATTCAGCCCAGAAAGTAGCATTCTTTGCTTTTAGCCTGTTATATATGAAGGCAATTTTTTGAAAAGTATAGCTAGGATGCTTACGTTTGAAACTATAACAAAAGTCAGTACCTTTGTCTGTGTGAATGGTTTCATGAAAATGTTCCTATATATTTAGCCATTCCTTGGCATTTTGTGAGTTGTGGATAAGGTTGATTTAGAATTTGCTTCTATGAAACCATAGTTGATAGTGTGGCTGGCACCATTTTAGCTGCAAGGCAAGAAGCTGCAACTCTTTAAAGCAGCTGCTCCTTTTCAGAATCACCTCCAAATCCGAGCACTGCACAGCCCAAATTTGTAGGATCAGATCAGTAAAGGAGCGGATTGCTTCCCTCCAAATAGAGACATGTTCAGAGGTGCCTTGCAGGGAAGTGAATGACAAAATGTGCACTGTATTGTCACAAAGCAAATTCCGGCCCTGTTGGAAAGTTGCTGTGATGTTCTTAAGGAACAGAACTTAGGTTGTGATGTTGCAATGCAAATTTTGTCATTTAGATGAACATTTCATGTACTGGGGATGGCTTTGACTCTCTCCTTTTGTACGTGTCCACTGTGAAGCACATGCTTGTTGTATCAATGGCTCCTTGCATTTGTTGCAGAGGTATCAGTGTCTGCATGTGCGTGTGTGATATTTTTGGGTAAAAATTTATAGGGATGCTGTCCTGGCTTTTTGGCTGGCTGGGGAATTTTGGGAGTTGAAGTCCACGCATCTTAAAGTTGCCAAGGTTGAGAAACATGGTTCAAGCCAATCTCAATAAATGGTAGATATATGGTCTTCTGCTAGAGCTGATTTTTAACTCTACAAAAGTAGAGTTAATGGTGAATTCAGGCAATTTGTCTGATCCAACAAGCAATCCATGGCTTAGCATAATGTGAGAACCTAGTCCTTTCTCTCACATTTCAAACTGACGGTCTGATGTGCTTTCTCTCTTCCAGGTCAGCGTGGAGAAATGGAACCTCTATAATGCTGCTCGGGTACACATTCACAGGCCGTCCTGCGTTGCAGTGGAAGTTCAGAGACTCAATGGCCTGGAACTTGAGAAGAAGATCGGGAAGTCCATCCTTGGAAAGGTGAGTTCATTGCAATTTTTATCACGATGATTTTTTATCCTTTTCTGTCTGAGGGGATAACTAAACCTCTGGTCCTAAACCAAAAAAAATATAAGAGTTGCATATTGAGTGCTGTGAATACAATATGTACAGGGATATTTTTGGTTCAGGACCAGAAAAGAAAATGAATTTCATGAATTAACTTGTCTATTTGGGGGTCAACCTCTTTGGTTTAATTAATGGCTAGTTTCCAGTAGGGAAATTGTAGATCCCAGAAAAAAGATTCACCAATTTGGCCTCATGACGGCTAGAAGGGAATTTAGACCCTTAAAAATTGTTTTGTGAAATTGAAACCATAGTTGGCTATCAAATTAATGTTATTTTTTTCTTTTCCCTTTCTTCCAAATTGTTTTATTATAAAACACAAATAATACAGTGTAGAAGACAAATAAAAACTAAGTAGCAGTGCCGCTAGAATAGAAACCGGAAGCTGAGATGATTGTGAATCCAACCTTTCAATTCATATCAATGTTACAGATGATTCTTAATATTTTATTTATTTGATTTATGTAGCCACCTACTTCACTTTTAAGTGACCCTGGGCAGGTTGCAATTACACAAATCAAATACATGAAATATATAATATAAAAAACAAAAATAAAACACAGAGCAGCCATCCATCCTCCAACCAATACATGTTTGAACATAACTGTAGAGTTACTTAAGTGGTATGATTGATGGCATTGATAAGAAGTGCAAAGTGCAATTAATTATTTTGTAGTATGAGAAAAGTTGATATCCCTGAACTGGAATTAAGTGGATTTTTTGCCATCTCACTACTTTTGTCAGCCTTACGAAGTAAACCAGAGAGGAAACAGGACCAGATAAACTAATACTAGTTTATTGTAAAGCTACATTAACAGAATCTTGCAAGGCTGAAAGTATAATTATCCCACTGTCATCTTTACAGCCCAAGAAACGAGGGGGTCTCTTCTGAGCCTTTTGCCCTGCCCAATATACAGCGCTGGACTATGCTGTCTTTTATCTAATTGTTATTTAAGCCAGTGTCTCTTCGCCCATCTCCCAAGGTCTTTTCCACATGCCATTACAGATTTTCTCCCCCTCTTCCTATAGGTTCATCTGGCCATGGTTCGTTATCATGAAGCTGGCCGATTTTGTGAAAAAGGCCAGGAGTGGAACCAGGATTCAGCTCTGTTTCACCTAGAGCATGCAGCTGAGTGTGGAGAGCTGGAAGCCATTGTAGGGCTAGGACTCATGTATTCTCAGTTACCTCATCACATACTTCCTGAGATCACATTACAGGTAAGTAAACCAGGTAATGACCCTGCACAGGTTGAAGCCTGACACTGTATTTTTGTTTTGTTTTTTCAAGAAAGTGGAGAAAAATTATTCATTTTAGGGGCATGCACTGGCAGATGTTTTGTCTACGCCTACTAAGTAGATGGTGCATAAGATAATATCTCAGTCATATAGATTGCAATATATATTTTGCCAATGTCTCTAAACCAGGGTTTCTCAATCTCAGCAACTTTAAGAGGTACGGACTTCAACTCCTAGAATTCCATAGCTAACATGCTGAGAATTGAAATCCAAACTTAAGTTGAAGAATTCTGGGAATTGAGGTCTAAGCAAATCAAAGCTGCTGAGACTGTTTCTCTGCTCTAAACACATGAGAAAACTCCAGATTGTTGGCTTGAAGGACGGACGCAAGTTTCCACTCAATGGGAGGAGTTTAAAATGTGCAAAAGTGGTGATAAATTGCTGCCTAGCTGAAGATTTCTTGACTATATGGGATGTCCACCAGAGCTCTAAGCAAGCCATAATTTCTTACTGCTTTTTAGAGGATTTGGCTTGCAAAGATAAATACATCATTCCTTCTTTTTTTCTGGTACCCATTTCCACATCTTTTCTTCTATAGGATACAAAACAAAATCGAATCAAGGGCTTTGAATACCTGTGCCAAGCAGCTGAAGCCGGAGACCGGCCTTCCATGATTCTTGTTGCAAGAGCTTATGACACAGGCGTGAGCCTGGCGCCAGACAGGTACTCTTATGAGATTAGAGGAGAGTGGACCATCCCTATATGGGGCAGATGCCCTGGCTTGTAACCTAAGACATTTGGCCCATGATAAGAGCATTTTCTCAGTCTAGTACAATTTGCTAAACACACACCACTCAATCCATCAGTTACACCCCTGGAGATTTTCATTTTGGGTTTGTTACTTTTAATTCCACAGAGAGCAGGATTGGAAGGAGGCCTTGTATTGGTACGACAAAGCTTTGAACATGACTGATTATGATGAAGGGGGCGAGTATGATGGCACCCAAGATGAGCCTCGCTATCTCCTCCTTGCAAAAGAGGCAGAGATGCTGATGACAGGAGGATTTAATTTGGACAAGGATCTGCAGAGATCAGGTATGAAGCTGGCTTGTTCTTGGCTCACTCTTTGGGAATTCCATCCTCTTAAACAATCCCAAGACACAGGCCTCTGGTGAGTAAGCTCATTGCAAAAACTAGGAAAAATGTCAAAAAAGAATTCCAGAAATTGCTAACTATGAAACCTGAGCCCTACTAAGATCAACGTTGAGTTCTTTGACTTCTTTCACTGTCATCACAGTCTGGTGGCTTGGAAGCCTCCTGCTTGGGGCAAAAGTGTTTTCAGCTTTATTGCAATGAATTAGTTGGTCCCAGTCTGTTTGGTGAGAAGAATCTAGTCTCATGAGTAGCCTAGTTACATATTAAATCCATTGTCTGGGTTGGCTCCATTGAATGATCCATAAACCTACCCAATTGCCTGATTCATGCAGCACCCTAAGCCACAAAAAAAATCTAACCAGTTCTTTGGTACCACTAGATTTGGAACTATAGGTAATCCTTGATTGATGGCCATAATTGGGACCAGAATTTCCATTGCTAAGCATAGTGGTTGTTAAATGAGCAGTGCCTGATTTTACAATCTTTTTTTGCCATGGTTGTTAAATGAATCACTGCAGTTGTTGAGTGAATCACATGGCCATTAAATAAATCTGGCTTCTTCCATTGACTTTGCTTGTTGAAATCTGGCTGGGAAGGTTGCACGTGGCAATCCATGACCCCAGGATGCTGCAGCTGTTGCATACATACTGGTTGCCGAGTGCCTGAATTTTGATCATGTGACTGTAGGGATGCTGTGTTGGTCACAAGTGGGAGGACCAGTTATAAGTCATTTTTAGCAGTGATGTTGTAACTTCAAACTGTCAATGAATGGATATAGGTCAAGGGCTAGATTAGTTGAGGTGTATTCAAGTCGCCCAGAAGTTGGATTTCAACCCCCATCAGCTCCATCCTCTCCAGCTGAGCCTGGTGGGAACTGATGTTAGCACATCAGAAACCAGGTTGATCAATTCTAAGGTGTATTTGATCTTTACCTATAATTCTCTCTTCCAGGAGATCTTTATACTGCAGCCGCCGAAGATGCTATGCAAGCTATGAAAGGAAGACTGGCTAACCAGTACTATCAGAAAGCTGAAGAAGTCTGGGCCATGATGGAGGAATGAAAAACTGCAAAAGACACTCTTTCCTTGTATATTTCAATAGAGACCCTTTTTTTAATTTAAAAAGAAAAAATATTAAAAAGCTGGGTAGGGAAATAGGGGAGAAATACCTGGATTTTTTTGATATCCTGTGGACAGAATTTCTGTTCAACATGTGATCTTTTTTATGTCTCACTTGGGTCTGATGCAGACCCCAAATCACCTATATTTGTGATGGACTTGAGCTCTGCATTTTGGATTCTGCTCTTGATATTTTTTGTGCAATTGTGCAAGCTGGAAAAGTTTTTTTTTAATTTGGAAGACATCATAGATCCTTTGTGTCTGCTTACAGTTTTACAATAGGTATGGTAAAAGGTTCATCCTTGTCTGTCTCTTGCTTGGCTGTTGGCCTCATTCTCCAGATTTTTTTATGTAGGTGAGATTTTGTTTTGGGTGTTTATTTGCTTTCAATTCAGAATGGATCCTTCCAACTTATTGAACGTTAAAGTAGTGCAGGGGAGGTGGTCTAAATATCAGAAACATTTTTTTCTAGATCTACTTTTTTAAAAGCATAAGGTAAGTCTTGAGTTATGACTGTAATGGCCTACTCATTATGGTCATAAAGGTTGTAAAACAGATCACCCACATGACCAGCCTGATTTTATGACCTTTTTTGTGGCAGTCATTCAGCAAATGCTGCACTTGTTAAGTGAAATGCAATGGTTGTTGAGCAAACTCATGGTTTGCTATGGCAGTTTTGCCAAAAAAAGAGTAAACGATGGTTTTTGGGAAAACCATCATAAAATGTGATCATGAGAAATGTGGCTATGTTGCTGAGAACCTGAAGTGCAGTTATGTAACTGCGGGTAGGGTGGGGCAGCTGTCAGAATTTTGGATCTAGGTCATAAGTCCCCTTTTTGGGGTTGGTCATAACTTCTAATGGTCGCTAAGTGACCAGTTATAAATCGAGGACTAACTTATTTCTTTGTTATAGTTTTAGATGCTTATCCTTTTATGCTTTCTTCCTGTATTTTTAATGTTAAACCCATCCTGTAAAAGAGACTTAGCTAAAATCATTCTTGACCCAAGATGAACTTCCTGGCTAAATGGAGATTTAAACTTGAATTGGATCAGAGTCATGGATTAATGGAATTGATGGTTTGTTCCTTTAATCTGTAGTAGCTGCCGGCGGTGTATTTTTATTTATGGTGAATGAGCAATCAGCTATAGCAAGCGCTGATGCAACAGAAACAGTCTTTGAAAATTAAACAGCAGCCAAGTCAAAACCAAAAATAAAATGGCAGAACTTCTAAAGAGGAAGCAGAAAATTACATTAACCTGTTAATAGTCCATGAATTTTGGGAACTGATTCTTGAGGGCCACGGACTATAGTCAAGGTCATTATCTGGGTTCTATAAATGGTGGTGCACATAAACATCTATACCAGTGTTTCCCAGACTTGGCCACTTTTAAGATGTGTGGATTACAACTTCCAGATTTCCCCAACCAGAATTTGGGGAGTTGAAGTCCACACATCTTAAAGTGCCCAAGGCTGGGAAGCACTGATCTAGACATCACTGAAACAGCTTTGATGATTTCTGCATCTCATTCTAAAACAGAGCAAAACAAAAGTCAGTTTCTAAGCAAGCAATGGCGCACCATTTTACAGATGAGGAATACTGAGGCTGAAACAACAGCATTTAGCAGCAGACACTCTTGGCCAAGACCGGAAATCATTGGTGAGTGACTGCAAATTCCCCAGGATGTAGTCAGTCCTGATCGACCTTCTACCAGTCTCTGATTTAACCAGATTTGGCTCGTTTTAAGCAACTCACTACTAATTAAAGACACTAAGTTTTTAGCTGAATTTGTAAAAAAAACCAGTGCATTGTGGTGCATGGGATAGCTCTTTTCGAGAATTGTGATCTTTTAAGAAATTAGTTGAAAAGTGCTGTATCGCCCTCCATGCCCAGAGATAGCAGAAGCAATTTTTAGTGATTAAAAAAAAAGATATTTGAAACCAATATTATTCTTTGCTCATCCCGAGCAGATACAGACCGATGTATAAACAGAACCAAGTTCAGCTCAAAACATGTTTTTTAAAAGTAGTGGTAGCCTTTATCTTTTTCTGGATCATAATGTGTCATAATAAGTTCCTCAGCTGCAATTTAAAAACTATTTGCTTGAGTACAATTTTATGTTGATTTTCTTGATGGTTAATTTTGATGATCAAGGTGGAATTCTGATAAGAGGAAACTCATGTTTTCAAAGACAGCTTAGATATAGTCCTGGAATTAATTTTTTAAAAGTTGGTATGTAAGTACTTGAATAATTCTGCAGACCAAGGCTGGTGGAAATGAAAAATGTATGTATCCAAGGAAGACAGACAGAAAAGCCATATTGCACTTTCTTCTCAATTTACTTCAGCATCAAACATTTTTGCAATTTTTAACTTCTTGCTCAGAAGCATTGCCAATCTAAGAATAATTTGGCTGCTCTTCTGGCAAGTGAGAGGTGTATGGTTAATTAAAGATTTTAATTTTTAAATAAAAATTTTTAATTTTGAGTACGTATCTGTTGTGCAACATAACAGCAGGAATTAAATATGTAAACTCAGCTGCACTGCAGAGGACAAGGAACAGTTCAGATCAATTCATTATTATACCCAACTGTATTGGGTAAATTTTAATAAAGCAGTCAGCGAACAAGAAGCTTTTGATTCAAGGTACAATAGTCCTTAAAAGCAGCAGCAATGCTTTTGGGTTATTTCAACAAGTGTCCTCATTTTTTTAAAATACATAAAGCTGATTACACAAACTACAACAGTTTAATGATGTCATTGTATATATGTGGAAGCCCTTCATTTAACTGTCAAGAACGATGAATAAAAATGGGCAATTTTAGAGAAAAATGTTTATTTGGCAGTGTTACAGTTCCACTTCTGTTTACTTGAAAACAAATTCTACTGAAATCAGCAGAGTTCAGGAATACTTAAGCTTGCACAGAATAGAGTTTGTAGTCTTTGGGTGGCTTTCGGCTACATTGTAGGACTTCTGCTTGTTTGTCTATGCAATTAATTTTAAATTAGTGCTTCTAAAACAGGATCATTTGATCTGCTCATGTGAAATAGCTAGGGAACACTCTTAGCCACATTCACATGGCAAACTCTTTGAAAGCAACAGATAGGTGTTCAACTTACATCTGAATTCCCACATTTTAGCCCTGTCCATTGGAGTTCAAAACAACTGATCTCTATCAATACAAGATCCCCTGCAGATAGATAAATCATCAACAGTAAAAATCCAAGTATTCAAAACTTTCTTCATGGTGTCTTGATTCCTATCTGCAAAAAATAATTCTGATTTGGTTATGGGGTTCTGTATGTGATTCTTATTCTGGATCCAAAATAGTTAGAGACAACTAAATGTAAGAAGACAGATTTCCTTTTTTCGCCATCCAATCTCCTACAGACAGTCCTGGAATCAAATCTATCCTGTTGCTAATGGATCCAGAATTCCAATGGCATGACTAATGGTGAAGAACAGAGTCCACATTTTTGGAAGAACACAGATTCGTTGCCTGTGTTCTAAAGAATGTATTTTGCCTTTCAATCAGATGGTCAATTAATTCCATTTGCTTTTGCACCTTGCCTTAGATGCATGCTTCTACTATTTATCTGCCCAAAAATGTGGCAGATCAAGAGCACCAGATAGACTTGTCCTGGATATTAGTTTCTGCTAATTTCATTTGCTTGACACGTTCACAAATCTTGTAAAATAGCAATGAATTTAATAGTTTTGAGCAGTGCTACATGCTGGCCCTTGGGGGTATAAGTAACAGATGCTAGCAAATCTTGGACTGAGGATGACAAGCATTAGTAGATGGGCTGAGTGGCTGGCAAAAAATAATTTTAAAATAGCTCAAGGTCTTGTTATGTTTACATTGCCCTGCAAAAAAAAATGGCAGAAAAATGCTGTGATATATTTTCAATAAACTTTCTCAAGGATGAATTTTGGTCAAGTCTGCATGTTTATTGGGGCATCTTTGTCATCCTGGATTTATTTATGTTCTTAAATTTATTTGGGATTGGACAACAGGTGTTTGGAAAATGTGATATTTTATGGCAGATGTTCTTAAACTTTGCAGTATTTGTGGCCCCCTAGAATGATAAAATAATTTTATCTTTTCCCTTTCTTTTCCTAATAAAATGAAGGTTTTCCTATGCTTTGTGTTGGACAAGAAAAAGACATTTGTAATAACTGGATTTTAATTTACAAAGGAATTTAATATATCACATTCATAACCAATGGGGTTTTAAAAAAAATCTGGGACTCTCCCTCTAAGCTACACAGGGGAGTTACAACCCCATAGTTTGAGGATGTTCCAGAAAAAATAGGATTGGGAATTCAACCCATGGATTGACTATGTGCCTTCAAGTGGGTGTCAACTCTTAGTGACCACTTAAAAGTTCTCCAAGATGACCTCTCCCTAACCTGGTCCTTGAGGTCTTCTAATAATGCCCCCATCACCACTGTAACTGAGTTCCTCCACTCAGTTGTCCTCTTTCTTATCACTTTTCCCACCATCAAAACCTCCAGAGAGTTGGGTCTTCACCAAAGTTGGAAAATTTCAGCCTGGTCATTTGTGAGAACTCTGGGTGGGTTGATTTGTTGATGATCTATCAATTTGTTTTTTTGGCTTTCCACAGTACAGTATTCTCAAAGTCGTCTCCAACACCAGAGTTCAAAAGCATTTAAAATCCTTCCTGTGGAAATTCCTCACTTTTATCCACCTCCAAAAATGTGAAATGGTCCCATCAGAGTGAAGAAGACTGGAAGGGCTATGTAGACTGAGAAGAAACAAGATTAAACCATGTTGGTGAGTTATCCTCTATCTCTAGTGAGAAGAACCATCTTTCCAAAACATGGCTATCATGAATCTGTCTTTTGCAAGTCCTCAGATCTCAGAGGTCATCTGAGCCAAATTTGAAAGGAAATGAGCCAATGAAAGTAATTTCTGTTCTACTGCTTTAATAGATGTTTTAAGATTACAAGAATTTCTCCTCCTAAGTGCCTAAACGTCTGACCTTGGCATATGTCTAATGGTCCTCAAGGGGGTTATCCCCCTCCTTTGTTGGTCATGCCTAAGAGTGCAGGGTGTTCCACCTCTTCCCACATGGTTCAGTCCTTGTTTCTTCCACATTGGTACATAAAAAATGCCAGTTGCGTTCTGTTTTGCAAACTTGTATAGAGCAAAGGTTACTGCAAGTTTTGTAGTAGTCGCCAAAACACCTTTTCCAGGTTAAAGTCCCTGGAATTCACATGACTTGTGATCAATTGTCAGGAAAAAAAAAAGCCACATAGTTTATTTACTTGTGTATTGCTTAGCTGCAAGAACTGAGAATGCAAATTGCACCGTGGACATTAAAATACTAATTATAGTTACATGTTCCAGTGAAGAAAAGATAGAAAAGCGCTTACAGAGCCTGGTTTTTTCCAAAGCAGAACCGAAGTCTAATAATAGGGAAGCAGGAAGATGTAAAATCCTATAAACAGAATAAACTCTAGAAATTATTTAAACATCATAGACTGATGCGAAGGGCTTCCTTGTTTTAACCTGGCACTTAACCCGCAGTGTACAGTGGGACACATATAAAAAGGGTGTGTCTTTGATCCTATAGTTGGGGCTGCCATCCTGACCTTTTTGACATCCCACGCAGACGCATCTCAGCAGAAATACATTATGCCCCTAAATCAGAACAGATGTGAACCAATGTCTTCATATTCCAGTGCCTAGAGTGGCCAGGAGTTTCCTGTGGAAGTAACCAAGTTAGGAACTTGTTCCCCTGAGCCTAGCATTTAGGAGTAGACTGCTCCTGACCAGGGGGGCTCGAGGCAGACCCTCTTGGCTTAAACAGCCCTCACCTAAGGCCTTGCTTAAAAGCCTGCCTTCTCTAGCCATCCCTACGTAGTGCTGCTGTATAGATCGCGTGGAAAGTGCGAAGCAACCCCCTACCAGCTCCGTTTTGCTGAAATCTCCCGTTCCAATTACGAGGAATCCGGCTTGGACGGAGCACGTGACGCCGGCTGCTGACGTCACAATGGCGTTTGGAATGAAGGGAACTTCCGCGGTCTATCGAGCTTTTGATCCCAGTAATTGATACATTTTTCTCCCTTGGGAGCGATTCTTCCTGAATATTTAGAAAAACAAAACTCTCCATCACTTCACTCCCTCTCTTTGGACGTTTTTAGAAGGAAAATTTCCAGAATTGGGCGGGGGGGACGAATTTTTGCTGGAATGAGTAGGCTCCGCAGCTACTTTTTTTCGACCGGGTAGCGTGGCCGAGCGGTCTAAGGCGCTGGATTAAGGCTCCAGTCTCTTCGGGGGCGTGGGTTCGAATCCCACCGCTGCCATGGCCTTTTGCTGCTACCTTTTAAACAGGAGCTCTTTGCAAAGGAAAGCTGAGCCCAAAACGTATCCATGCATACATATATATATATATATATATACGAAAATTAAAAAAGCACGCGAACGAACGCTCACACGCGAAGAAAGCCAGCTCCGCAGCGCCCCCTGGTGCCCGCTCCCTTCCCCACGACGGCTCTCCGGCCGAGCATTATGGGTACAAGAGGCGGCCCCAAGCCTCCCCACGTGCTTGGAGGAGTTCCCGCAACATGGCTGCGAGCTGAAATCAGGGCTTGCAGCAGTCACGTTACATCCAATTCAGAAAGGAGGGGGGGAGAGAGAAGCTACAGCCCCCCTCCCCAGCCTAGGGGGGCGCATGGTTGGAGCCAAAGCGGTACGCATCCTTTGCTTTTCCTTTGATCTTCCCACCCGCCGCCTGTCTGGAGGTTGAGCTTGGTAGATTTGCAAGGCCTGGCTGGGGTAGGTGGGTCGGCGGGGGACACACGGTGCCCCCTCCGGATTGCAGAGAGGAAAGACCCGACCTTGGGGGGAGAGCCACCCCTGCGTTCTCCTCCCTCTCCGATCCCTGCTCCCCTCCCCCCGGAAGCCTGGCTAATCGTGGGAGCCTCCTTCAATCCTTGCAACGTCCGATTTCTAAAGGTTGCATCAGCCGGACTCCTCTCGACCCGGATTCTTAAAAACCCGTATGAACTGAGTTAAGATGCTTTTGCATCAGACCCTGATCCGACGACCCCATCAGAGCTGGGAAAATCAGCCCATGGATGGGGCTGCTTGCATGGGACCCGTTCGGGAGAAGCGTGTTAATGAACCGGTTAGAAATCCTCATTTTTACAGGAGGATTCAATGCGCGTGTGTAACCCAAGCGAGGGACGGTCTTTGCTGCCAGCCTGTTTTTAAAATACGAACCGAAGCCGCTGCGAAACTGAGTCCAGCAGAATAATCGGATTTTTCCCTCTCTATACTGCGGCTGGCAACTTGGCGCAGCAGAGGAATTTGGGACTCTTTCAGATAAGAAGAATGGATTTGACTGAGCCTCTCGGTGGAAGGATCCTTGGAGAAATGAGGGGGGGGCTGATGTCGCCTTTTCAGAGGTTTGGGGATGTGGATTGGTGCCAGGCAGGGAGTGGCAAATGTGGGCTAGAGATTCAGCAGCTGTACAACTGGGTTGCTGGTTGCAGTGAAGTTCTCACATTTTGAGAATTACAGAGGCCACCTGCTCTGTAATTAAAATGAGAAATGGATCGTTTTCTCCCTAGATTTGGTTTGCAAACCTGAGCAGATAGATAGGTCAGTGGTGAAGACAGTGGGGAAAAAGGCTACAGCGACAAAGAAGAAAAAACTAAGTATGATTTTTGTGTGAACCAGATGTAGCCAAAAAGAAGCAGCAATTAATAAATATATGTATGTAGATAATCCTTGACTTAACCATTTATTTAGCAACATTTGAAGATAAAACAGCACTGAAAAAAGTGAGTTTACGCTTATGGTCCTTGCACCACAAGAGTAATAAATAAATCCGTTTATTGAGTTGGAAAGGAAATGACATGACAGTACGGTGTTTTCTGTCCTTTCTGTTGTAGACTGACTTACGCCCATAGTTTTCTGCTGATAAAATGACTGAAATCAAACATATAAGCAAAAGACTAAGACAGTTAAGAGGGGAAGACGAAGAACTGGAAGAGGGAAATCATTTTTTTGACATGTTTTTCAGAAAAGGTTTCTCCTTTTATGAAAGAATGGCAATGCTGTTGATTTATATGAAAGCTTTGTCTGATGTGATGACTGTGTGTTTTTCTTTCAGGTTACACTAAACAATACTCCAAGGCCAATTGTCTTTCAATGCTAGTATGGCAAATGAAGAAGATGATCCTATTATAGAAGAGGTAACCTGCAATCTTTTTTTTTAAATATTTAAATGTCTATTTTAGCTTTTCCCCAATAGAAAATATGGCAAGGTTTTCTCTCACTTTATCATTTATCACTGTTTTGCATAGTATAATTTCAGAATTAAAATTAAGATTAAGTGCAAAGTGAAGAAACAGATACTTTATCATAGGACTTCCTTTTCACATAAAGCATCAGTTTTAAATGAAAATGTTTAGCCATGATACCAAATTTCAAGCTCCTTGCTTCAATTATTATGCCAACTCTCCTTTTTGCATTTTGGGAAAAGCTTCAAACTGTCATTATATATTTTTATTTATCATATTTGGAACTGCTCATCTCTTTCACAGAAGAACTCTGAGCGGTGTACAATAAAATATTAAAATTTAAAACAGTATATAAAATATCCTTTTTTATAACAGAAAGGCATTTCCTTTCTTTTTATATCAATGCATTATTTTTAACTACTTTATTACACTGATATTCTTATAAATTACAGTTTGTGATGAGACTCCTGGCAAAGGATCAAAATCAAATATCTAGAAAGTAAAATAAAAATAATCTCAAATATGTTTTCTATCTTTTTGCTAGATTGATGTGTACCTGGCCAAAAGTCTGTCTGAAAAACTGTATCTATTCCAGGTATTATTTTCATGCAAGTTTTTTTTAAAGAAAAACAGCTGAAACATTCTTTTAAAAACTAACTGAAGTTGCATCTTGGTTTGTGCAGTATCCTATTCGTCCGGCTTCGATGACCTACGATGATGTCACTCATCTCTCGGCAAAGATCAAACCAAAGCAACAAAAGGTTGGACGTAACTTTAAAAATCTTTTTTAAAAAAATTAAGAGGTCATTTCAAACTAAAATAAAGTTTTAATGGTGGGGAGAAACTATCTGATTAAATCTTTCTCGGAATATGACTCTTTCAACCTGCCCAGGATGGTTTTTAACCGATACGCCACTTTTATTTGGAGATTTTATTTTCTTGCTGGGATAAAATAGTGCAAGGACCGGAAATCTATTCTCCTTCATATATTTTGGGTTACGGTTCATGCCTTATTCTGGCTGGAACAGCCAATTACAAGGGGTCGAAAGAAGTTATCATTTAAAATATTTGGAGATCCGAGATGGCTCACCCCTGATGTGATAGCTAAAAGGTAGAATGTACCTGTACAAGTAGGTTTGAGAGTAATTCAGTGAAATTTACCTTTGGTATTTAGAGCTATTAGATGTCTGTTCCTCATTAGGTCATGGTTTCCTTATGGGTGCTTTATGGAATAAGGGGGTGTGGTGATCTAGCAGTTAAGATGCTGGGCTTGTCGTCTGAAAGGCCAGCAGCCCAAGTTCAAGACCCAGACGCCACATAACGGGGTGAGTCCCCATTCTTCACCCAGCCTCTGCCAACCTGGCAGTTCGAAAGCATGCAAAATGCAAGTAGATAAATGGGGACCACCTTTGGTGGAAAAGGTAACAGCGTTCCATGCACCAAGTCATGCCGGCCACATGATCACAGAAGCGTCTTGGGACAACGCCGGCTCTTCAGCTATGAAACGGAGATGAGCACCACCCCTAGAGTCAGACATGACCGGCAGCGAAACCCTTTATGGAATACCTCTAATCGGCTGAGTTGATGGAACATGTAGAGACATTGACCATGGTTTTGAAACCAGAGTGACTAGTTTTGTTTCAAGTGTTAAGCCAAGGCTAAGCAAATGATATTGTGGTTTAGCACTGAGCCCAGCTATGGTTTTGCCTGGCTAGTGATGAAATTCACATTTCAGTTTTAACTGTTCCAAGAACAGGTGGGATTCCCTTCACCAAACCAAGCATTATTCTATTTATTGGCCACCCAACAGTTTGAAGGGATTAAAGAACAAGATTGTTTAACAGTAAAAGGAAGGAATTATAAAGTTGGTTAATTTGTTCAAGGTTAAAACACAGATGTGTTGTTATCTCTGGTAACCTTTAATGGATTTTTATTGACCAGGTCTGAATTTTAAGGATCTGTTTATAGATAAGAGATGAGATATGGGAAGAAGAGATCACTGTTGTATTTTAAAAGAAGATCATAAGTTAGCAACACTGATTATACTTGTTGTAATGAAGAGGAAAATAATTTATCTATTTCTTTCCTTTTTATTACTTTTTTTTCTTTTCTGCTTTCGATCTTCTTTTGTTTTTTAGTTTGTATTAGTTTTTATCTTTTTAATGGTAAGGTTGAATCAAATGGCTCTTAAAAAAGAAAAAGATTCTTCCTTCCTCTGTGGGTTATTACGCCTCATCTTGAAGACTCAGTCGGTCTCATTTTTATTAAATTCGCTAGCTGCTTTTTCTCTTTAATTTCGTGAGTGGGCGAGTTTAAATACTCCGTTGAGCTGACCCATCTACTGTTGTCCAGGTGGAGCTAGAGATGGCCATTGACACATCGAATTCCAACTACTGTCGCAGCAAAGGGGAGCAGATTGCCCTCAACGTAGATGGCACGTGCACCGACGAAACCAGCACCTACTCCTCGTAAGTATCGCCTTTGCATCGGTGCCCAGGTTCAGTTGGGCGGGATCCCGTCTTTGTCAATGGTTTTGGATTGGCAGGTTAATACAGGTAGTCCTAGAGTTATGACCATAATTGAGCCTGGTGATGTGAGATCCTCTTTAGTCTGAGAGTCAGGCAGATGGACCAGACAGGAAACGCAACCAGTTGAGCTAATTCTGTTTTACTGTGAATTATTATATGTCAACAGCATCTGAAAGTCCGAAAAGTACAGTTCTCCCTCCCATCCCTTTTGCACCTTGAGAAGCGAGGGAGGGTCTCTTCTGAGCCTCCTGCCCTGCCCACGATCCTGGGCTGCCTCTTACCTGACCGTTGCTTTGGCAGCTTCTCTTTGCCTCGTCTCCCGAGGTCTTTTCCGCATGCCATCTCATGAGCTCCCGCGTTGCCTGTTTTACAGGAAGCTGATGGACAAGCAAACTTTCTGCTCCTCACAGACCGCCAGCAACATTTCACGATACGCTGCTGCTATCTACAAAAGAGGTGAACGTTATGCCTGCTTTTTTGGCTTTCCAAAATAAACCTTTTTCAAAAAGTCTTTTGAATTCTGGGGCAAAATTGGGCACATTAACCCAGCACCCAAGCTAGCGATGGAGTTAATTCATAGGCTGTGTTTGCACAGGATCCTGAGCAGCTGCGCTCGCATGACGTGACTTGGAAGTCGTACGAATGCAGCTGCTGAGGTTGCAGCTTCCTACTTGAGCCAGCTTGTTAAAATGCAGCTAGCAGGAAGCTGAAGCCTTTGCTGCTGCCCCCCAGTGCCAGCCTCCCCCTGGGCCAGCTATATTTTAGATCAGTGATTCTCAGCCTTAGCAACTTTAAGGTATATTTCCTTCAACGCTCAGAATTCCCAGCCAGCATGGCTTGACTGCAATTCCCAGAATGCCCCAGCCAGCATGAGTTGACTTCAGGGCCCAGAATGCCCCAGCCAGCATGGGTAGGCCAGTCCCCAAAATGGCCTAGCCAGCATACCTACTCAGGAATTCTGGCGGTTGGTGTCACATCTTCAAGCTGCTGAGCTTGAGAAACAGCTTTAGATCCAACCTCTGCCGTTTCTCTGGTGAAAAAGCCGCTTTCTTCTGTTTCAGGGGAGCTGCACGTGACCCCGTTACATGGGATCCTACAAATGCGGCCGAGTTTTGCCTACCTGGACAAAGCCGATGCAAAACACCGGGAACGTGAAGCTGCCAACGAGCGTGAGTGGGGCGCCGGATTTTCTTTATTCAGGACTAAGAAGGTTGCCAGTTTCCATGCTTAGAATGGCTGGCTGTGTTTTAACCAGGATTGCTTGGAGAAGCCCTAATGCCCTAGCTCTTAATGCTGCGCAGCGGCACAGCATGGTTAATCGGATGTCTGTGTTGCACCTGAACTAACCGGTGATTGATTTCCGAGAGGATTAAGAGGAAAGGGAATAATGGGCCGGAAATCTTCCAGTGGTTGTGGTGGGAAGCGCTTCCCGATGGGAAGTTTTTAATTGCAAATTGCGTACAGTGGCCGAATTGTGACACTGTCACGATCTCGAGAGCGCCTGTCATTTGTGTGGGTCTAACTGTGATTTCGGCACTCGTAAGATTCTTGGCAAGTTTGCTGGGTGGAAAGAAGAGCGTAGGACATGGTAAAATTGAGGGGCCCCGGTCTCCGCTCCCGGAAGCAGGGTGCCCAGGAGGAACACAGAAGGGGGATACAACTCACACACACGCACACAGCTTGGTGGCTTTGCAGACACCCTGCTCAGGGTAGAACAGCCTGCGCCTTTGCAGCTCTGCAAATCCATCCAGTGCGCTCGGACTGCGTTCCCACGTGCAGAAAGGCTCACCGCCAAGAGGCTTTAGGCTTAATGTTCTCCTTTTTCCCACCCCAGATGGTGATTCATCCCAGGAAGAGGCTGAGGAAGATGTCAAGCAAATCACGGTACGTCAGGATGTTCTCAGACACCTCCCTGATTCCCTGGAGTATGCAGGTAGTCCTCCACTTAACAGCTATTCATTTAGCAACCATTCAACATTGCAACGGCACTGCCTTATGGCTGGTCCTCACACTAACAACCGTCACAGCATCCCCACGGTCACAGGATCAAAATTCGGGGCACTGAGCAACCAGCATGTATTTATGACAGTTGCAGCATCCCAGGATTTGTGATCGCCATTTGTGACGTTTGTAGCCAGTTTCTGACAGTGGGGGAAGCCAGATTTGCTTAATGACCACACGACTCACTTAACAGTTGCAGTGATTCACTTCACCATCCTGGCAAAAAAGGTCTTAACCACGGGGGCAACTCACTTAACCATCTTGTTTAGCAACAGATGTTCTGGTCTCAATTGTGCTCATGAAGTCAAGGACTGACTACCTGTGATAAGTTGTCCTCCTTTGGGTTGGGGGGATTCCTAGTTTTTTTTTCTTATTATTATTATTACTTTGCTCTTCCAGACCTTTGGAGATTTTTTATGTTTTTGATTGGTGAGCTGCTCAGAATCATTTGGACTTCAGTGTCTCTCAGTTCTTCATAGTTCTCCTTGGATTGCTATTACAAAGGAGATGTCAGTTCTTTGGAAAATGGGGGTCTTCACCCACTCCCATCCCACTGGGAATTTTGATCCCATCCCATAATACCAAGTGTGTCTCTTTTCAGGTGAGGTTCTCCCGCCCAGAGTCGGAACAGGCCCGTCAACGGCGAGTTCAGTCTTATGAATTCCTGCAAAAAAGACAAGCCGAAGAGCATTGGGCTCACCTCCATTATTATGGTTTGAAGGTAGATTTGAGGGTTGTGTTTGTACGGCACATTAAACTGTGGTTTGTTTCACCATTGTTGGTTGAATAATCTCTAGTTGATGGGGTTTCGGTAATGGTTTGGAAGGTGTAGACTTTTAGGGGCAGAAGATAGCACAGTGCTTTGGCCGAAGGGGAGAAGGACCACAGTGGGTGGAGCCAAAACTTTTATGAGGGCAGAGCCAAAAGTTCCCCTTTCTACCCTGGTGTTTTCAAGGGTGTTCTTGGTTTTTCTTAAAAAAATCAAATCATTTTGTGCCAGTTTGGCTGTGTTTCCTGCTTCAGCATGGCAAGAAACCAGGCTGACATTTTCACTCATCTCAACCAGAGCTGGCTCTAGGGATGAGGAAAGGAAGATTTGAAGACCTCACATGGCATTGAGGCTGCAAGTTGCCGAACCCTTCTTGAAGCCAGGAACATGGCTGATGATGGGTGGTCTTATACATGGGACAAACACAGCCTTTGTGTGTTTCAGATACAGAAATGGTCTGCTAAAGATGCTGACTTGATTTTCCCCCTCATAGTATTGTTAAATCTGATGGCAAAGATTTGGGTTCTCCAGATCTTCTTCTCTTGTGAGAACAGGAGAGTGTTCGGTTGTCAAGACTATGTCAGCTTCAGGAGAGTTCATTGCAGAAGGGGAAAGAAATAGATGACAGTTCCAACATAAGTTCCAAAACTTCCCCTTCCCCTCCCTCCCTGTAATAAAAGTCTGCTCTTTTCCTTGAACCGAAAAAACAGTGTAAGCTTAGCTTTTCAGCTCCTGACTGTGTGTTTTCTTGCGATGGGCAGAGCATCCCAGCTGTTCCATTTGGTCTTCTCTTGGTCCTGCAATGGCCATGAAAGCTGACGGACTCCATAGCTCTTCCTCTTCTGTTTCTCCTAGGACAGCCGTTCTGAGCATGAACGCCAGTATTTATTCAGTCAAGGTCACAGTATGGCTGGAAACACGGAATTAATTAAATCACCAAGGTGAGGAAAGCATGAGTTTTATTGAAGTCCATGCATCTTAAAATTGCCAAGGTTGAGAAACACTGGCTTATAGCATAGGATAAAATGATTTTTTTTCAATGTCTAGACCAGGCGTGTCCCGCCTTGGCAACTTTAAGATGTGTGGATGAGGAATTCTTGGAGTCGAAATCATCCTAAGGTTGCCAAGGTTGGACACCTCTGATCTAGAGTCTACAAATTTAACCCTTGTTGAATATTCACACTTTAACCATTTCCATATTTGTTTATTGTTGGCCCCACTATCCAAGTAATATAATCCTTGAACTGAGTGGAAGAATATAAGAGTTCCCATATCGTTGCCATGTCCAGTCCCATTGCTCAAAACCTATTTGACAATGATCATGATTGTCATCAATGCCCCTGATCTTATTGTGCTGAAAATAAGGAACAAAATTTACTTCCCCATCCTGAAAAGCTGCAGAATTCCCATAATATCAACTCCTTCTCCCACACTTACAAAAGAATTTTCTTTAAAAGAGGAAGAAAACCAACCAACTAGCCACGTGGAAAGGGGGAAGAAAAGTAATTGAAATCGTGTCCACATTCCCCAGCGTAAGGTCATTTGGGCTGCTGAGAAAAAGATGCTAAGCTGCTGAGCCACCATTCCCCTTGCAGGAATATGGTTGATATTGTTGGTTATAAAAATTGCAGGTCCAGATGCCCCATAGTTTATTCGGCTTGGATGTTTTTCAGATGACTAAGCTGTCATCTGAAAAACAATGTTAATGTGTTCCTTTCTCAAAGTCAACCTGTATTCCTTTTTCTCTCTCCACAGTGAATACTTGACAATGTTGGTTCCACCAAATGTAGAAGAAGAAAAGTAAGTGGCTTAGGGATCTCTCCCATGCTCGGGAAAAACCTAGAATCATGTAACTTCTTCCATGTACCTTCCTGCGTATGACTGATAATTTAAGCTTCTTTCCGTCCTGGAGAATAGGCCAGACTCACTTGGCCCCAGATCCTTCTGAAGATGTTCCTTACAGGCTGGGTTTACACAGAAACACTAAGCTGGGATCTTTAACTATATATGCCATAGCAGCTTGCATTCAGTGGCTATTTTATTTTTCACACAGAGAAAAGCCAGTAGCACCAAGTAATGTGCTGCCTATGGCTCAGCTGAGAACACTCCCTTTGGCCGACCAGATTAAGATTTTGATGAAAAATGGTACGTTGCATTCTTTTTCTTCTTCCTTGCACGTTCTCACTTAAGCAAGCAAGCAGGTCTGCGATGAGCGGCAAACACTTGCAGGGCTCAATGACTGTCCTATAAGTAGTAGCAATATTTGTGACTCCCTTTGTGGGGGGAAATTTTTCCAACTTCCTAATCTAGCTCTCGGGTTGTGATTTCCAAGCGGTCTCCTATCCAGATACAAACCAAGATGCTTTTGTTGAAACTGAACCCTCCTAGTTCAGACCCATAATGAATCCTGAGTAAGATTCTTAGCATCTGGATTTGATCAGCCTTTCCTGTTGTTCCCCACTTTCCTTATTTCCCAGGGGTCTGCTGGCTGGGGGGTGCTGATGAATTCCTGCTTTTTTTCTCCCCCTACAGTGAAAGTCATTGGATTTGCCAGCTTAATGAGCCTCCTGGCATCTGGGACTGATTCGACTGCGGTTTTGCGAAGCATCCAACAGGTGGCGCTGCTAGTCCAGGGGAACTGGGTGGTGAAAAGGTAAAAGGGAAAACCAGCTTTATTTGATCGCATGGTGGATAAACCAGGGCCTGCTGTTAATTGCAGAACAGCCTGCTCATCTCTAAATTGCCAGCTATGATGGCCCCTGTGGCTTCTGGAAGCCGTGCAGGTAGTCCTTGAGTTACAACCATAATGGAG
>JANHZU010005827.1:84645-99023 GCA_032468055.1 Acrochordus granulatus | reverse complement strand
TGGGTCACCCCCACTGGGGAGAAATGGTTCCTCAGATAACCTGTACCCATGCCATGAAGGACTTTAAAGGTCAAAATCAACATCTCAAATTGCACTCAGAAGCAAACTGGCAACCCATGCAGCTCGCAGAATAAAGGTGTTATGTGGGCCATTTTCCAGGCCCCTAAAATCATCTGTGCAGCTTCATTCTGGACCAGCTGTAACCTCTGGATGCTCTTCAAGGACAGCCCCATGTAGAGCACACTGCAATAATCCAGCAAAGAGATGATGAGGGCATGAGTGACTGAGCATTGGGACACCTGGATCAGGAAAAGGCTGAACTGGCTCACAATACGAAGTTCTGCAAAGGCCCTCCTAGCCGCAACTGCCACCTGCTCTTCAAGCAGGAGACATGAGTCCAGGAGAACTCCCAGATTACTCACAGGGTCTGACTGGGGCAGTCTGGATGGACTTGAAGATGCTAAAGTCCCAGATCCAGAATGACCAGTCACCCAAAGCCACTCAGTCTTGCCAGGGATCAACCAAAGCCTGTTGTCCCCATCCAGACTGTACAGCCTCCAGAAACCACTTTAGGGCTGAAATAGCATCACTTGGGTCACCAGGGATGGAGATATATATCTGAGTATTATCAGTGTACTGATGGTACCTCATCCCATGGTGATGGATGATCTGACCTAGCAGTTTCACGTAGGTGTTAAAAAGGAGACGAAAAAGTATCAAGCCTTCCAGCACACCATAAAGTAGCAGCCAAGGACTGGACCTCTTACTCCCTATCAACACCAATTGGGACCAGCCTTGGAGAAAGGAGCCAGACCAACACAGAAGTGCACCAACCAACCCAAAAGGATATCATGGTCAATGGTATCTAAAGCCGCTGAGAAATTAAGGAGAGCCAGGATGGATGCACTGTCCCATCCCACTCTCACCAGAGATCTTCAGCAAGTGTGACCAATGCTGTCTCTGTCCCATAATTGGGTCTGTACCCAGATTGAAATGGTCCAGATAATCTGCTTCATCCAGAATCCCATGCCACCACATTCTCAATCACCTTCCCCAAAAAGGGCAAGTGGGAGACTGGACAATAATTGTCCAGACAGATGGAGTCCAACAATGTTTTTTTAAAGAAGGGGATAGACCAGGGCCTCCTTAAAAGGTCCCAGAAATATCCCTTCTCACAGTGATGCATTAATCATTGCATGGGCCCACCTATCTGTCACCATCCGAGCAGCTTTCACCAGCCAAGAGGGACATGGATCTAATTGGCAAGTAGTCACACTGACAGCATCAAGGACCATGTCCATATCATCAGGGGCAACAGAATCAGATTGTTCCCAGATAAAAAAAAATTCCTCCATCGGCATCTCAGGTGGAATTACTTCATGGATGGCTTCCAACTGGGAATGAATTCGAGTGACTTTATCTGTCAGGTGTTCTGCAAATTCTTCTGCATGGCCCTGCAGAAGACCTCCCGGATCCCCCCTTCCAAGAAGGGCTCGGTTGACTCTAAACAGGGCTGAAGGACAACACTCTGCAGATGCAATAAGGGCGGAGAAATAATTACGTTTCACCGCCCTTATCGCCACAAGGTAAGCCTTGATAAGTTCATAGCATCTTAGTTCATTTTAAAACTGAACAGACAGCAGGTATAAGTATCAGATTATTCTGAAATTAGAAAGGGATGAAGACAACCAGGCTTAATCTTAAATTCAAGTATCTTCCCTCTAGCATCTCTCAACTTCCTACTTTATAATGCTTATATAAACTGTTCTAGATATAATAATACAAAGACAGAAATATAGAAATATTTTCAATACATTAACAGTTTAATATATCTCACCATAGTGGAGAAGATGGCGATGAGGTAACCTGTGGGCCTGTCTCCAGATGTTGATTGTTAACAGCTTGCTCTCTCTTTTTCTGTAAATGTAGATGAATGTAGACAGAGAAATAAGTTTTAGACTAGACTTAGTCTGGACAGTCTTCCGGTAGAACTGATAGGCCTTTTAGTCATTAACTGTTCTTGGTAAGGTTGGGCCTAGAGCAGCCCTGATTCTTACAAAGTTGTATAATGTGTATGGGCTTAGGAGAGGGAGGAGAACGTGGTTTCTCTCACCTGCACAATACAGAGATCTTCAGAGAAGTGATAAATGTACTACCTTGTGGAGTTCCTGTTTAGCCAGTCAACTATCATCCCAACTGTATCCACTCAAAAACAGAAATTTATAGTTCTTTATAATAAAGCATGAGAATCCATCCTTTCTATATGCTCAAATAATGGACTACATTTTGGAGTACAATTACCTAGAGACTTACTAGGCTTTGTCGTAGAGGGTCTTGCTGCATCCTAAGATTGGGTTGTGGGCTCTGTAAACAAATGGAGGAATATTGAGACTGGCATTTACATACACAGATGCTTCAGGCATGAAATGAGACCTAGTGAGCCTTGACTTATAGTAAGTCCTTCTGGACTATAGATAATCTAAGCCAATTTGACCTATTATCCTTTCCATCAAGAACCTTTCAATGTTCAATATTTCTAAATTATTTGTAGCCACCTTTCTTCGTTGTCGCCAAGCGTCCTCCTTGGAATCTCTGAAAAAGTGGGCAGAATGAGAGAAGACTGCTCTCCTGTCTTGTCACCTCTCAATTGGTTGTGTGTGCAGTATGCGAGAGAGTGAGAAGTTGCACATGTATGAAGTATGCATGTATGAAAATGTCTTTGTGGCTGAGACACCATCAGAAGTGTTTCATGCTTTGCTCCCACATAACCAGATACAGCTATGCGCAATAAAGACCCAATGACTGTCTTCTTTCTCTGATCTTTCTTTTCTATTCTGTGAAAATCAGGAGCATGGAAACACATTACATTTGGCAAAAATGCTTCTCCAGCATAATTTAATCCAGGGGAGGAGGTTGTGTCAGTGGGTTATATATTGTACAATATTCTGCCAAGACTCTTTCTCAGTAATGTGGGTTTACACAATCATCTCCTTAAGTGCGCTGGACCTCAACCTCCTTGCCAGGGCAGAAATCCAGGCGCTTCTGGTATCCTGCAGCAGGCAAACTCTTGTGCAGCCTGCTTGCCCTCCTTCTCTTCCTGCAGATGTGGGCTCAGTAGAGAGAGAACATTAACTACACCTCTTTATTATTGAGTATAAATTTATTAGAGGCAGCTTTCCCTCTCCCACCTTCTCCTCACCTTCTCAGAAAAGTAAACATTTAATTTTTTTTAGTTGTTGTTAATAGATTTAATGTTCATTTGTTGGCCGCCTAGGGGCAAGAACGTGTGACATTTCAAATAATTGTTGTTTTGAGGGTATTCTCTGGAGAAAAATGCTGCAAAAGTGTGGAGAAGATTTAAGTAAATTACTGTGTCAGCTTCTATTTATTCCCTACATGATTGCCAGAGGCAGGCCTGTGAGAGAACCATTAGAGGGCTGGCCATAAAAGAGGGAGGCAGAATTTCAAAAGCCAAAATGCCATTATAGGAAAGTTAGTGTGTAACATGTTAAATTATTCCCCAAAGTGGTAGAAAAGGGGGGAGGAAATAAGGAGCAAGCAGGAACAGTTGAATTCAAGAAGGTCTGCATGCGAGAAAGGAAGATTCTGTATGTCAGCGAGAGAAATGAAACTAATTCCTGGGTAATATTTGATGCCACTGGTAATATTTACAAAATATCTTCATGTTATTACACGCCTGTTTTTACAGAGGAAATTTGTCGTGCCTTAGAGAAATCTGCTGACTGTAGCACAAGCCGGGGCCCATAACTATGTGCCGGTTCTCACCTTGTGGGGCCGTGTCCAGTCTCTACCCGTGTCCAGTATCAGCCAAAGGCTGATAATAATGGGTGGCCTTAACAGGGCACCAAAAGAGGCTGTCACGTGGACAGCAAAAAACTCAACTTGAGAGGCCCACGGCATCCACGCCAAGTGGCAGCTTTATCCATCTCATTAACATCCAACCATTTGTTCCAACTACCAGCAAACGCAACAACTCAGTGATGGATCTTTTGGGGAGCAAACAGATCAATGGTTAAGAATGCTGCAGGGAAAATCCTGCCCTGGGGAGGGTGGGGGAAATATTTGTAGTGAGACACATCCAAGAACAGCATTTATTTTTTAAAATATATGAGGGGCTTTCTCAGGTTTTAAACAAAACCCAAGTAGAGGCTCCTTCCCAGAATGTTATGCAACGACCATATGATTCTGCTCAGACCGATGGACAACGAGCCCTACCATGGATCCCTCAACCATTCGCGGGGCAGTCATGCGTGTCACCAGATTTGAAGCATTTCCAGAATGTTATGAGCTCTTTTTCCTACAAACCTGCTTCTTACAGCCAACATTCATCACTCAATCCCACCACGCTCTCTCCAAGTGCCTGAGACAGCTATTGTCTTTCCATAACAGTTGAAACATTGACGAGTCCCTTCTAGTGCCAGAAGAAGAACCTTCTCAGGGCTTTTTCCCTATTAATTTTTCCAAGCAGATCTTGCCCACCGTAAACACAAACTGATGGTGCCCAGCATTTCCAGCAATGGGAAACAAAAGTAATCTGCAGTTGCTCATTTGCATGTTCATTGTTGTATTTAAAGATGACAGAAGGTAGTGAAAAAAACCAAATCAGTCAGTGGTGGTTTTTGTCTTTTACCATTACACGATAAAACAGCTTTATGCCCTGCCTATTTCATTTACTCAGCACAACGGAGTAAACGGGAGAGTTAGCCAGCTTCTTACATTTCCATTTCCCCAGCGTCTTACAATTCTTACTAAACAAATTTTCACCCTTCTTTTCTCAGAGGGAGATGGCAAAAAGTATCATTGGGATGCCGTAGTCAACTTGAGACTCTTGAAATGGTGCCGCAGATGGACTTCTTTGACAGTCAACAAAATTGCAGTCAACCATTGTTGTCCATTAAAAAACCACCTTCATTAAAGCCAACAAAAATCATAAAAACGATAAACAATTTTTTGGGGAACCTTCCATAAGGGGAGGGGAAAGAGATGAAGAATGAGAGAAGCAGAGTTGAAAATACTTAAGGGAGACTTCACAAAGCAGATCATTGCAGATCATTAGGACAAAGAAACAATGGGCATTTCTCCTACTTATGTCTTAATTATATCCCACTGTTTCTTTTGAATGACGATTCAAATTAATATTCTCTTATTATTAATATTCCAGCACTGGGTTCAGTTGTTCCTCCTTTTTAGAAGCTTTCCCTTCTTGTGCTCTGATTGGCCTGGCCTTGGGTCAGTGTCTTGTCTCCTTCTCTTATTGTAACGTATTTATGGCATGTAAACCACTCAAGCCCCCCAAATCTTATTCATCTGAGATCTAGTTTTATTTTGTAAGCATCGTCTTCATTTCCTCCCAGGCTGTTTCATTTGTCCCCAATCCCTTTTCCGATGCAAGAACAATTGTGGAACGAATTGTTGGATTAGTATTTCATTTCCGGCTTTGAAGAACCAAGAGATCTCTTTGCTCCAGGCTGTCCTCTTGCGAAGCATGCCATACACATGGACAACAATAAATAATAAGGGAAAGAGTGTGAGTGTGTGTGTGTTTTAAATATTCTAATGAATCTCAAAGACATAGATGAATCATTGCTTGTTTTTAACCTCTTCAATATTTCTTTGTTAATAGACTTCAGGTTTAATTGAAGGATCTTCTCTGGACTCTGCTTGCCACCCCATTCTCTCTTTAACCCCACTGCTTAGAGCTTCACAAAAGCCAACCCATTAAGGGTCTTCATTAGTTTGAACACCAGCCAACCAACCAACCGTCAAAGGTCAAACACAGTCACCTGTCACAACATGGCAGTAAAACTCCTAATTGTATGGGAACAAATGAGATAAAGAGATCATACTATTATGCTATCTGATTTATTTTGTTTCCAAAGAATAATTCCTGCCTAATTTATTTCCGAAGCTAACCATGGTTATATGTATAAGTACAGATGAAAAATACCCATAAGGACGGAGCACAGTTTAAAACCGCACGGCTAGATGGATATCAGTGGGATTTTTGCCAGTCTTTCTGGGCCTGCAACGCAGCTTGGAAAGTCTTCACGAAATTCTTTTCTCTTATCTCAAAAAATTCGCACAGGAAGGGAAAGATGGCATTATTTGCCAAATTTCTGCCCTCCTGGCCAAAGCCTGAACGCTGCCTTTCCTTTGGCCCCCAATCTCTGCAGCAAAGGGCAGACCTCTCGCCGGTGAGAGGTTACCTGTTTAAAGCAACATTTCCAGAATAATCATATAAATTAATAGATTTGTTTCAGTTTTTTGTACGCATTGTGGAAAATGGCCCCTGTGCCCTCTAGTGGAGAACATGAAGATGTTTCATAGTTTTGTAAACAATGGGAACCGTTTCGGAGGTCAAAGGCAAACAACATAAAAATTAACAACAGCAGGCACCCATCTTTTGGTCTCTTTCAAACACATAAACTATGAATGATTATCAAACAATACGCCACCTGAATGGAAAACGATATTGTCCTCATGATATGTTTATTTCAGGTCTTAAAATCAGCTAGATAATTTACTTTCAGCAGTAAAGGTTGACAAATCCAGAAAAGGAATGATGCTTACGGCAGAATGGATATATTTCTTATCCCTGGTGTGTATCCACCAGAAACTTTGGCTGCCTCTCAGACCCCACAGCAACTTCCAAGATTATAAAAAGGGCCTTCATGATCATCTGGGCATCATCACGTTTCATTTCGAAGCTGTTATGGGCCACAACAAGTTGCCGCTGCCGTTACGTTGGTCCCAGCAATAACCATGTTACGCGCTGGCTAATCATACGCTGCCCAAAATCATGTTGTATGCTGGCTAATAATAATTCAAAACGATTATTTTCTGGTATTTAAAATTATAATCGACATAGGTCCTGACCATGCTTCCTAATTTTTTATTCCTTCTTAGTTAGGAGGAAGTCAAAGAAATAGAACATGTTCCTTCAAGGACATTTCTCGGTAGAGCAGATTTCGCTTGTTAGTACGGAAGGGAGGACCGTTCCAGTCCTTCACACTATTGTATTTGCAAAAAAAATTGAAGTGCGTAGAAATCTGTCCCAGTCTTAGGGGGCCCCGATGTCCCTTTCTCCTTGCTCTACCTCAACGTAGCAGAGTTACTCCGAAGCTCTGTAGCATCAGCATCTTCTCTTATGAAGAACTGTGAATCCCTGGCGGGAGGTTGCTCATAACTTCACAATCTCATTGCTGGAGATCCCCAGAGAGGCTTTCTCACCAGGTAACACTCCACATCAGGTTAGTTTTTCCCGCGGGATTCTGCAGTTAACAATCTCCTTTCCAGCCAACTTGCTAGATACAACTTGCTGCGGTTGGTTAGTATTTTCCTCGACACCACTCTCGGGGAAACGTCATGGCTTTCGGGGTTTTGGGGTTACAAACTTTTACAGCAGGGTTCTCCAGACAATGAGTGGCACCTTTCGTGAAGAGGTATAGACAGACCGCAGTGGAGATATGAAAAATCTTTTAGTTAAATTGTTGGAATGAAATTATTCTAACCTTTACCAAAGTTTTATTGTATTGTCTTCACTTCTCATTTGTGTTCATTCTGGCGTTTGGATTTTTAGGGAAGGTGTGTACTTTAAGATTACACTCAAGGGAGGTGTGAGGGCAAAAACCGGGCTGTCGACTCTTTGCAAGTGTTTACCTGTGGACAGAAAAATTCAGGTTGGCCCTGATCCACAAATAATAATCCACGATCATAGGTAAGTTATTTCACTAATCTTTAGTGTGTATATCCAAGGCTTTCATGGCAGCATATATTATTTTCTTCTTCAGATAAAATATACTACAGACCACCCTGTGAGATGAGCTAAATGACGACATTGTGACCATCCCAATTACCCTTGTGAACTTCATCGATGAATGGAGATTTAAGCATTTTTTTCCAACATCCCTTGGATTTCATAGAATCATAGGGTTGGAAAGGATTTCCATATTCATCCTTTTCTTTCTGTAATTAATGCGCGATGGAGATCTTACTTTAAGAATATGTATCCACACAAAATCTTTCTCCTTCCTTCCTTCTGGGTGATTTGATCAAATCTTTTTGAGTGGTCCTAAAAGGTTCTTGTTTCTTCTCTCTTCTCCAGCAGTATGATAAAGTAATCTACTGACTTGACGAGCCACTGATGGTAGTAAATTGTAGCTTGCCAATGATTGAAAACAGGAGAGCAAGGATTGATCTGTGAAACTGAACTGAGAGCTGCGAACTTCAGTTTTCATTTGTAGGCTTGCGATGTAATTAACTTGGGACTGCAGAGGGTGTTGAGCCAGAAAGGGCTTCGGGAAGAAGCAAAGGACCTATGTGCTTGACAATCAGCAAAGCAACCGGCCTTGCTGTCATTAGAAAATAATTTTCAATATCTTTCGTCAAGTGCCAGAGAGGAGCATGTTTTGGGGAGGAAAAACGTGTTTCGGGGAACTCAGCTACAGCACGAACTTGCCTTCAGCTTCTTCTGTTCCATTGGCCTCTAAATGAAGACCGAGAAGGCCTATGAGAAACATGGTTAGTGGTTTAATCTCGAAGTGGCTGGAAATGCATTAGGGCGGGCTGACGGGAACACAGCATGGGATAAGGGTTGGCACCAGTGATATTCTTAAAGTAGTTTCAAAGTGCCTCATAACTGGAATGATGAACTCCAAGCCACTGGAAATCTGAAAGTGGATCATGAAAAGCATTGTGGGACCGCTGAGGTCACCCTTTGGGAAACCTCTGACGTGGGGCCAGCCCCCCTCTCCCAAGACGAGCTGTTATTAAGAAGCCTCGCTTGGTGTTGCCTATCAAGGGCTATTTCATCACCCTGCTAGAGAAGAGAGAAGAAGCAAAGCTGCAGGAAGCCTGATCTACTCTACAGGGTGCTGGGGTGGGTTTTTCTCATGTTACTTTTCTCACGTAGTGGGCTACTTTCAATTTATATTGTTTTAGGCTGAGACTAGAATTTTAGGGGTTCTTGCGTAATACGGCGGCAAACTGAGATTTGGCGTTAGAGCTGGATGAGCTGGAAACCAAAGGTAGCTCTACCTGATCAAGATAATTCTTCTGATTTGTAAGGACATAGTTGCTATTCACTGGTTGCCCAAATAACCCTCTGACAGTTGAAAACCAGTAGCCTAAACCCCTCTTATTTTCTTTCATTCCATTTTCTTGACTATGAAAAAAAAAACCTGTCTAAAATATATTGTAGAATATATAGTGAAGATCTGTATCCCTTAAGATAAATACCTTCCCAGCTGGTTACATCTATGCTATGGTAAATTACCACTTTGTAAATGATTGAGATTCATTATCTCTTTTTTGGATTGCTTTAACCCCAACTTTGTTTCTTGACATGGTGTTCAAATCCCAATTGAGAACGATGCCATGATTTCCTACTCACAAATATATATACATATATATTTGTATATATATATGTTTCAGTCCTATATTTCTGGCAATTTATATTGCATATTCATACATTTCCTCTCTTCTGCAAAGTTCATTCATAAATGTGGGCTGAAAAAATTGCAATGGCTATTCCTAGGTAGATAAGCAGAGTCACAAATCATGTCTGACCTGAAAGAAAATATCTTTATAGTTGTCTTTTGTTCTTCTTCTGCTATGAACATTGAAGTTCAGCTGGGGGTTTTGGTGCAATATATTTGATCAGATAAATCAGTATACAGTAAAATATTTTTGGAGCATTATTTTGTGGATGACTGATGCAAAAATTACACATACACATGTGTATGTGTGCATATACACATTTTACCAAAATTCAGGAGAAAAGTCTACTTCTACACCCCAAAAGCACTCACTGGCTTCTATATCTTCCCTCCAATCCCTACACAGGCCAGGGAACGTCCTCATTTTTGCCAGTTTCAGCACATGCAGACACGCCATGAAAAAAATCCATGCTCTCTTTAACTAACTATAGATAATCCTCACTTAATGATTGGTTGCTTCATGGCTGTTCAGAGTTACAACAGACTATAAAAAATATTTATGATCTGTTCTCAAAGTTATCATGGTCACATTTCAGGCACTTGGCAACCAGCTTTCACTTACAACTGGTTGCAGCATCCTGCAGTCATGTGATTACAATTTGTGATATTTTTGGCTGGTTTCGAGCAAAAAAGTCCATTGAGGAGAATGAATTTATTTAATGACCACTGGGTTCATTGAACAACCACATGATTAGCTTAATGACTGTGGTGACTCATTTAAGAGCATCGTAAAAATGGTTATAAAATGAGTTCAGGTGACATGGTGACTCACTTATCGACTGCAATGACTTATGACCAAAAGCCCAGGCCTAATTAAATGAGAACTACCTATAATAGGAGAGCACAAAAAATATCTAGTCAATGCCCCTTCTCAAAGCCCCTGCCAGGTCTGGAGGAACAAGATAATAACCCACTTATTTTATACCATGCCAAGAGGGAATATACTTGATGTCAAAGGTTCCACACCACCTATGTCCTCAATCCCACAGAGTGAATATTTCTCTCGGTGTTTGAAAAATGTGGGTAGTTGATACAAATGTGTAGAATCTTCACACCACTGACTAAAACTCCACTTGGAGATATAAATTTAATTAATACATGAGTATTAATAATATTTAATGCTGATGTTTTTATATATTATGATTGTTTCAGATATATATTGCATGAATATTAATATTTAATACTGATGTTTTACATATTACAATGATTGTTATATATAAAAGGAGAAACACGCTGATCAGGAAAAAAAACAGAAAGGAGGTGCTGTTCAGGGATAGGGATGTAGGATGAATCAGAGGTTCATATAAATCTTGCAACACCCCAAGCTTTACAGAGCTGCTGCCTTGTTACTGTTAGTAACAAACACTGACAATAAGACTCTGCTATCAGCCGACACTATGAACAACAGATCTGGAGCTATGTGAGTAGCCTGTATTTTTTTTCAGAATAGTTGAGATCTGTTCCTGTGATTTTCCTCCGTAATACTTGGGGGGAGGGGCGGGGAGGAAGATGGCTTTTGAAACCCAAGTTTTAATGAGTCTTCATCTTGACCTTTGTTGCTCCAATGTGGCTGCCAGGATTGGCTTGGAAATAGGCAAAAATTATGCCTTACCTTCCTGTCATCCTTCCACTGGCAAGCAAGCTAATATATTCATTTGAAGGACAAGAAAGCCAGTGTTTTTCAACCTCAACAGCTTTAAGGTATATGCAACTCCCAGAACTCCCCAGTCAACATGCTAGCTGAGGAATTCTGGGAATTGAAGTCCACACATCTTAAAAATTGCTGAAGTCGGGAAACACTGGTTTAAGCCAATGGATTGGGCTACTAAGTGCTAAGAAGGTACATTATGTTTTTATAGTTGTATGTATAATATTGTTTTAAAAACACCAATATGTTTATGTTTGAGTATTGTATGATTATTTATTGGAGTATTTTATTATAGTAATTGTCATATATTGACATAATTTCATTACACAAATAAGAAAAATGTATATATTGCATATCATCAAGCCAACCCATGAAAATATCTGATGGAAGAAAGTTTATTTATTTACATCCCATCTTTATGATTTTTACAAACAATGCAAGCCAGCAAATGTATTTAACACAGTTTCCTCCTCGTATTTTCCCCACAACAGCAACCCTGTGAGGTGATTTGGGCTGAGAGAGAATGACTGGCCCAAGGTCACCCAGCTGGCCTTCATGGCTAAGCTGGGACTAGAACTCACAACCTCCCCATTTCCAGCCTGTTGCCTTAATTACTCGACCAAATTGGCTCTCAAGATATAATGGGGATACCCTTGAAATAATGGGCAGTTGTAAATTGAAAAAGGTGATAGGTGCCAAACAAGAGAAGGGAATAAGTTGTGTTATCCTGGAATAATGGATCTAGTCATCATCATCATTCAGAGCCCGACGATCAACCACACACTTGATATGTCTTTTTCTTCATAAAGATCTTAAAACGACAGACCAGCTGCATTTCCATTAGAAAAATGAAAATATGACCATACTTTATAAGATTACAAAAATTGTCAAAAAATCTTTTGCAAACTTTATTGAAAAGCTACTGGGCTATTATTACAAGATGCAATTAAACATTTTGTAATAAAAGTCCAGTTGCTTTTTTTAATAACATTTGCAAAAGCTTTGGCAATTTTTGGTACAAATCATGATCTGGATTAATGAGTATTAATCCAGATTAATGAGAATATACACAGACATTATAATATCACAGATGTGAAATTTATTATATTTAATGAAATTAATAGTTATATAATCTATAAGAATCCAGCAACAGAGTTCCAATATTTCCATGTACAAATTGTTGTCTAAAATGTACATCATGCATAGAAAACAGATGATTATTAAACTTTCTTTACACGCTATATTTGGCTATACATCATGTGTTTGCTTGCTTTTTTTTGTCTCTATCTACTCAGTATACTTTGTAAACTTATTATTTAGCATTATGTCTGAACCAGGCCGCTGTGGGCCAGTTTAACAAACCATATTAGCAACAATTCATAGCTCAACATAATAGGTAAAATTTTCAAAATTACAAAAATTAATTGAAATATATGCATTTAAAAAAAAACAGGTATAAAGTCACTTCATTAGTTCATAAAATTATGATACAAAACTTTATCTGCTCATCAAAATATGTTTAGGATATAAAATTGAGAACTATAATTTAGTCCAACATTAATTAAAAATTACTTTTAAATGTTTGTAACTGTTAGGTAAATGGAGGAAGAATCTTGGCATCTTTTCATTTGCTTTGCTTAAAAGAAGTAGGCAGACAAAAAGTTACGATTCCAAAACGATTCAAATCTGTATTACAGGGAAAAAAAAGTATTTTGAACGGGAGTGTCTAATTGTAACTGCTGTCTTAACTTTTTACACGCACACAGAATGGATTGCTCTGATTCTTGGCCTTTGTGTCCAATTTTTCGAAAGAAGAACAACAATTACAACAAGATTTCAGAAAAAATAAGGAAACTCTATGGAACTCCAGTCTATCTCAAACGATGGATGGATTCATTCAACATTAAATTGCCTGTTTTTGTGGTGTCAATTGTGATTCAGAAATGTGGTTATGAGTCAAACTAATATTTGACAGTTAAATTCTCAAAATCTGTTAATAGTTTTTCAGTAAAAGCAATTGATAAGAATGTCCTTTAAAAAAAAAAAGGATTCACGTGCACACTTCTTGGAATCGGGAAGTTATCCACGAGGAGTTTAACCAAAACTAGGATAAAAGTAAACAAGATATTCTGAGGACGTGGAAAACTGCTTACCACCTCCTTCTGCCTCCCACCCCATTTTTGATGGAATGATAATGAAGGAAAATTCTACTCGCTTTCAGAGGAGAAATGTTGACAAAGGGATGAAGATATTGTAAATTAAACAATAAGATGGTCACCATTTTTTTTAATGTTTCTACACTTAATTAAAAACATTGTCTGATTTATTACAGCCAGAACGTTCCCAGATATGATATCTGGAGCAAGAGGTGTTAATAGATGTTACCTATGTGAAATGGAGAGTTTATTTTGACAACTGCAAATTTTAAAAATGTAACAGAAAACTAATTTAGCCTGCCCATTCTCAAATTTATCATCTCTCTATATCCTCCCTACCTCTCCCCCAATAGTATTAAAACCTTAAAAGATGCTTTTTAATGTAGCAACATGATGCTTTTTTACATAGGATAAGACTCCCCAGTGAGGCTCCACCTTGTTATGGTTGGGGGACTTGTGTGCTTCAAAGATGAGAGCTATGCCAGAGGTTCATCTGTCCATACTGGACAGATCTCATCAGAGGAGCCAGGCAAAAAATATGAGATGTAGTTTACAGAAATCCATACCAACTCAGTCATTACCCAAGTTAACAAGGACTGTGCTAGATGTTGTTGGGGTCCCTGGATATCTGGTAAAAAATGGCCTAGAAGATGCCACTGGAGAAGGAAATGGCAACCCACTCCAGTGTCCTTGCCAAGACAACCCCATGGACAGTAACAAAAGGCTAAAAGATAGGACGCCAGAAGATGTGCCCCTCAGATTGGAAGGAATTACAAGTTGCTCCAGAAAGAGTGAAGTGACTGGGCCAAAGCTGAAAGGATGCTCAGATGTGGATGTGACTGAAGGTGAAAGAAAAGCCCGATGCTATAACCTGGAACCTGGAATGTAAGATCTATGAATCAAGGTGAGCTGGATGTGAACATTGACATCTTGGGAATCAGTGAACTAAAATGGACAGGAATGGGCAAATTTGATTCAGATGACCACTATATCTACTACTGTGGACAAGAATCCCTTAGAAGAAATGGAGTAGCCATCATAGTCAATAAAAGAGTG
>JANHZU010005827.1:23248-62757 GCA_032468055.1 Acrochordus granulatus | reverse complement strand
AAAATATAGTTTTCTCAAAAAAATGAAGTTCCTGCATTTTCAATACATTAAATGGAATCTGTAGGGGTACAAAACATACAGACAGACACACACCAGGGACATGGGGTTTATTCCTTTTTCTGAGATCAGTTGTTTTGTCTCTTAAGGGGGCTCTTGCTGTTCTATTCAGGTTCCTGGTTGACCTGTTACTTTTTTTAGAGAATTCCCTTTTCCTGGGTTTCTGCATCCTATAAACTTCTCTGCAGAAACCAATCTTTACCTTTGACTCTAAGATAAACCTTTGTGTGAAGGTTGAGACAAGCTGATGAGTTGCTGCTTCCAGTTTGCTGCTCAGACAGGGGAGGGGCCCTTCATTTCCTTTTAATAGTCCATCCTCACTTGCCTCTCCTAAGCAAAGCGCTGTTATAATTCTTCATGTTAATGATTTCAATCGGGCCATGTTCCCCTGAGTTGCCAGCTGAGGCTGTTCCCTTAAGAGCTACACCCCTTTCAGAGTCCATTCATGCTCATTTATAAAGGTTTGATTGGGCTTGTTGTCTGGTGAGGAAACTCATCCCTCTACTCCTCCCACTCACCCACCCCTCCTCACCAACTTGGGGCTGATTTACAAGGGTCCAAGCTGCTCACAGGAATTAAAATCAAATGAGGTATGGCAGAGAAAAACACGGACACCAAAGGAGGCTCATACGAGTTCAGGCCATTGATGATTGGAGATCTCCAGGCCTCATCTCTGAGAGAGAATCTCCTCCCCAGCGTTTCTCCCCCAGATTATTTATCTCCAGTTCATTGGAATCATTTATGAATACATCGCCTTATCATGTCCCAGGCCAGCAAAACTACAAAGCCATGGAGATGGAAAACAACAACAAAACTATCAAACATGCACACCAACTGGGCAGATACCCTGTCTAGTCTTATGTTGCATTACAACTACTTGAACTTGTAACTTCTTCTAGAAGAAAAGAACAATTCAGTATTTGCAACTGACCAGTTGCTCAGGTTTCATAAGAAGGTCAGTTAAATGACTGGTGAGTAACCTAAAACTGATCAACATATAATTGCTGTGTCAGAATTATAATCTGAGCTTTTGCCCGAATTATTAACCTCATGTTTGATATTTCCTGTCTTGCATTAGAGTGATATAGCAGTGAAGTCTTTGATCAGGATTTTCTGCCAAGATATTGGATTAAATTATAATGGCACCGTCCCTTTAAAAGACAATATTCCAAGTTGCTACTGTTGTTAATATTATTATTAACCTAATCACAGAGCCAGCCAGATGTTTAGACTGGCTTTGGTATTTTTGACCACCTATCGAGTCCTTCCCAAGGACTTGGAAAAAATAAATGTTGTTCTTTAATGTTATTAAAGGTGTCATTGCAAGAGGTAAGCTATTTCAAGTAACACTACCTTCTGCAATTGACTGATGGTGAGTTTGTCAATGCTGATGGTGTTCAACTGCTGCTCCAGTTGTTTTGGGATGGTGCCCAAGGCATCTATTATTATTGGTACTATCTTTGCTTTCTTTTGCCACATTCATTCAATTTCTATTTGCAGGTCTTTATATTTTATTATTTTCTCCAGTTTTTTATCTTCTATTCTGCTATCTCCAGATACTGCCATGTCTACTATCCAGACCTTTTTGTCTTTTATCAACAATTGTTAAGTCTGGGGTGTTAGGTGGCAGGTGCTGTCTGTCTGAATTCTGAAATCCCAGAGCAATATAGCTTCTTCATTTTCTATTACTTTTTCTATTTTATAATTCCACCGATTCTTGCCTCCAGGCAAATGGTATTTCTTGTAGATCTTCCAATGCACCGTTGTTATTACTTTATCATGCTGTTCTTTCTGCGAACTTCTTGCAGCAACTAAAAAGATGATCCACTGTTTCTTCAGCTTCTTTGCAGAGGCAGCATTTGCTGTCACTTGTTGTCTTCTCAATTCTAGCCATGTATTCATTCTTGTGCAGCCAGAATTAGGCTCTCTGCCTCTTTCTTCAGCTTTCCAGCTTTTAGCCATTGCCATTTTAGCCATCTTTCTAGTCCTCAGTAAACCATCCTGGTATACTAGCTTCCCTGCATCTTCTTTACTGTCTTCAGATATTCCTCCCATGCCCTTTTTCTTCTTTAATTCTCTGGTGTACTTGCAACATTCCATGCCCATCTATTTTCTTTGAGAGGTAGAATCTATCAACATCACTGTGTGGATGAAGGGCCTCATTCATAGTCATTATTTTTCTGGTCTTCCTTGGCCTTTAGTTCTGCTTGAACCCAGTCCACTATTCCAGCTATGTATCTAATAATTAGTATTGCCTAGTTATTAATTGCCTTGATAGTACTTCCTCCACTGAGTTTGGACTTAAAGATCTTCTTCACTCTCATAATGTATTCCCTTCTAACCTTCTTCTTGACTTCAGTGTGCTTTCAGTTGTCAGCTTGAAGGATGCCCTGGTATTTGCTGTGACTATCTTCATTCAGACTCTTGATGTTATTACCTTAGGGCATCTTGAATCCTTCTGTTTTCATCATTTTTCTCCTGCTAATGATGAGGGTGGAACATTAGTCCAGTCCAAACTCCATTCCAAAGGCTGTATATGCAAACAATAATGAGCAGCGATTCTATTTCAGATAGTGCTTTTCCATACAATATATGGAAAAATCCATGTAAAGAAGATGGGATAGCCTGGCAGGCTTTTTTGTTTGTTTGATCGCCAGGGCCAAACTTGTTCAGCATAGTTGACAGAGGAATCAGTGCAATGACAAACAGTAGTGGTGATAAAAAATCTGCTTGAAAGATTCCTCTTTTGAACCACATCTTCCATTGTGCCATTTATCTTTGCACAAAGTTTTGGATGTTCTACTGATGCCTGTTATTTCCAAGCATTTGATTATCCAATCATGTAGCAGGGAGTCAAATGCCCTCTTGTAATCAATCCATGCTACATTCAAGTTGGTCTTCCTTTTCTTGCAGTTTTCCAGAATCATCTTGTCAAGTTAGAGCTGGACTTTTGCTCCTCTGCTGTTTGGGCAGAGATGTTTTCTGCTTAGATGGAAAGCATTTGTTTTCAACTAGATGCTTATGCTACCACATCAGTTCGCAATTTGAAAGTTGTTAATAAGCAGGTAATTGGTCTGTAATTGCCTGATGCTGTCCTTTTTCTGGATCTTTTCATTATCAGGTAGATTTTGCCCAATGTTAGCCACTCTTTACTTTTACCTCCTTGCAGTTTCTTTTGCTTGGCAATGAATGGGTGTCGACCAGTCAGATGTTTCAACCAAAATCCATGTAGTTCATCTTCACCTGATGCTGACCAATTTTTTATCTTCTTGGTCCTTTTCTCCACCATTTCTGCTGTTATTAGTTCTTTCATTTCAGCTTCTTATTTTATTCTTATCCACCTTCTTTAGCCAAGTTGCATTCTTATTGTATTCCTTTATATTGTCCCATAGCTGTGCTCAGAACTCCACTGCTTCTTCTTTGTCAGGTATTGACTAGTTTAATGCATTCTCTCCACTCTTGGATTGTAGAAACATTTCTGATTTGACTGAAATTGGAGATTCTTTCTATACTGTGCAATTTGCGTTTTGTATCTGCTGATCTTCTTGGCTATAGCTATTATGTGCTGCTTTATTATTTCCAGCAGTTCTTTGATTTTTCTTGTTTCAAGGGGATATCTCTTGATCAGGTCTTGTTTTTCAGCTTCTTTTCTTTTCTGTTTAGCATACTTGCACCTGATTTTCAATTTCTAATCTTATTTTCCAGCCTGATCTTCCATTCTAGTGGGTGCACTGTTTAGCTTTTTTTCCTACTTGTTGATTTTGCATCCTAGATATTCAGTTATAACTGCAGCCATACTGTACATTGGTTGGTTTGTTTCTTATAGTGAGATGATGCTTATATTTGATATTACAGTATTGGCATCTTTTAATACTTGGGCTAGTTGTTTCTTTGGAACAATGCATGCAATCTTATTCTGTTGTTTTTGTGCTGTTCTACATGCTCAATTATTCTTCATTTTAATTCTTCTTTTTTAGTTAGCGGGCTTTGTTCTTCCTGAGGAGAAATCCTAGTAAAGGGTGCCTGGTTTGGAATGAAAATTCCAAATGCTTCAGTGTTTATGCTGGTTTCCTCTACTGCTGTCTCCCCCTAGCTTGCCTCTACAATCTGAGCTACTTCTGGCAAGGCTATAATTTATTTGCCCTGAGTAGAGCTTTGTAGTTCTTTCAATACTGCTTCTGTGAATACTTTATTTTTTATTGATCTGCTAGCCTCTGTTTTGTTATTTCTGTTTCTGAATGTTGTTCTTTCCAGAAATGGTGCATTCTTTTCAGGTATCCTCTTCTTATTGGACTTGATTTGTAATAAGAGGTTATATAATTGTACTACATTATACTAAAAATGAGTCTAATGCTTGTGGGAATCTACCCAAACACTAGCATCCTAAACTAAATGTGGCTACTGAATATTTGGGATTACAATTCAGGAAGAGAGCCATAATTCCAAATGCAATTAATGTTTGACTTAACATAGGAAAATCAGGGGTAAAATGAGTGGATTGTTCCCATATTCCCATCACATTTCACATTTTTAAAAGCCTGAAAGAACTGTGCAGCTGTTGTGTAGGGAGTCCTGCATGTACAAATTAGCAACCAAGCTCTATTCAGTCATTCACAAATTTTAAGCATGACAAAAAAATAGAAATAAGTGCATTGGGTCAGGCCTCCCAATATTACTGGGGAAAATATGAAGTGGAACTGGTACAAGATTCAAGGACTTGCCTTCAGACTTTTCCAACAGCATGGGGGGGCTGGGTATGCAGAAGGAAAAGATAATGGAGAAGTCATTGTTTTATATCCATATTTACAATTCGGGAATCAGGAACCTTAATTGCTTGAGAATGTGTAGATAACAATGTGTAGATAACAAGCACTGGCTTGTTAGGACTAGAATAGCTGTTTCCAAGTTAAGTATTTTCATTTTAGTCAGTGTCGATCAGATGCTAACTCAATATTGTGTTCAATTCTTGCTGCTACTCTCAAAAAAGGATTGTGAAAAACTGGAACAGGTTCAGTGAATTGATCTTTCCAGAATGTAAGAAACAGAAAAACAGATTCAAATTAGACAGAGGCAGGTACTGTTTGTATGTTAGGAAAACAATCCTATGCAACATTCTTTCAGAACAAAGAAAGCGTGGCTGGATTTACTTCCATATGTCCAGATGACTGCATGGGCTACAGCAAATAGAAAATTATACGTTTCCCAAAGTCAATAAAAACTGAAGTTTCCATTCACAAGAACACAGTGTGAAATCCCCAATGGTGACATGTAAAGAGCCTATTGCTTATATATTCAAAAGCCAGTGCTGATCATTGTTTTTTTTCCACAAATTCTCCTAATCCAATGTTCCAGCCAGATTGAATTTCACTGGAACAAAGAATTGGAAAATTCTAAGTAGAAATCTGGCATCATTTAGGTAGCAGATCACCAGATTCACCATAGTTGAAGAAGCTTAAGATAAGGCAAAGACTTGAAGGCCACCACAGGTGATCAGCATCAAGAGAAGATTGTATCAGAGTGTTTTACTAGCAAAACACTCTGAAGAAGCTCACTGCTCTTGTAGGAATGTTTGCTCCTCAAAATCTAGCACTATAGGGCCTTCAGTTAAACAATATGTGCCAAACATTAGAAATATCCTTAAAATTGTAAATCTATGGCAGAGTTTGATGCTATATTCCAAGAGATTGAAAGAATCACTAAGTCAGAAATCAAACACACTGATACTATGAAAAAATAATTCAAAATAAGATCATAGAGTTACTGTACTATCATTGAAGTGAACCAGAAGATTCTGACAGTTCTGAAGTCAGTAAGACTATGCTCTGCTGGACTGCACACGACATTAGCCATATTGGACAAATAACTTTAATGGTGCATTTTGTAATCACAATAGTGAAAAAATGTTCCTGTGAAACTGTGTCACAAAACATTTTCTTGACGATATTGATCCTGATAATATTACCGGAGATGGTGGAGCAAATGTGGTTCTTAAAAAGCTCAAAGGTAGGGCATAATTGCAATAGTTGACTTTACTTCTTTGGTTTAGTGAAGATAAAGGTCAAGGTTTCTCCTGCTAGTTGTTTCCGATTCCAGGCGGCAGTGCTCATTTCCAATTTATAGTAGAGGGAGCCAAAGATGCTTCCATGGTCATGTGGCCAACATGACTATTCACCAAGGCACATGGAATGCTGTTACCTTCCCACTGAAAGTGCTACCTATTTATCTACTTGCATTTTTACATGCTTTCGAACTGCTAGGTTGGCAGGAGCTGGAGCAAGTAACAAGAGCTCACCCCATTACACAGTGGTGCTTGGGTCTTAAACTGCCAAGCTGATCTTCCATCTGACCTTTCAGCCAACAAGCCCAGCATCTTAACTGCTTAGCCATTAAGAACTTTTAAATATAATTCAAAACATCTATAGGTTTTTCTCTGCACTGACTTGTCACATTGATGGCAAATTTTGCAGCAATATCTGGAAACAACCTCTCAGATAATGCCACACTATGTGAAAGTTGAGTAGACATTGTTAAACCTATCCAATACCAACTAGGAAAGACAAATTATGTCATTATTCATTAGGGAGGATAATACTTTGGCAACTTTTTTCTGGGAAAACAATGGCAGTGGGAATCTGAAACTCCAGAATCATACATAACATCAGATTTGTGGTGGGTTAGTGTTAGCCAGTTTAGTCAGACATAACAAACTGTTTAAAATAAGTCGAAGAAACTCCAAAGTATTACTCATGAATTGAACTGGAACAATAGAACAATTGGGCAAAGCTGTCATACTTCTTACTGTCTTACTGTTCAAATGATTTGAAAATGTTTTGAACGATTTAAAGTGCACAGAAGTTGAATGAGGAATGTCATACTGAACTATTTCCCACCCATTCAAAAATGCAAGAGTCATCAAAAAAATATTTTTACTGCAAGACACAGGATATTTCTCTAAGAAACCACAAGTAACAATCAAAGAATCTAGATTCCTTAACCAAATATTCACTTCTTTCAGGCAACCAACTGAAGAATTTTAATGTGACTGAAAGAATATAGTAGTATATTTGATATGCTGTTTAATATTTGAAATTTCTTCATTACACCTGAAGATCTACACCAATGACAGTGACAAGTGCAAGAGACACTGTTGGTCATCTATAGTATTAATAAATAGTAAAAATTGCAAAACAAATTTGCAAAGTTTCTGAAAAAGGCAACTGGACTTTAATTACAAAATGTGTTATTGGAGATGTTTCACCTTCTATTCTGAAGGCTTTTTCGATCCATCTAAAAATGAAAAAGAATGGTCAGGAAATATGTTCATTTCTAAAAAGGGATTAGATGAGAAAACATAGCAAGGTTACAAACAGGCTGTTTAACAGAGTGATAAACTAACAAAAAGGAGAGATTTGGGGGGAAGGACGCAGGAAACACAGAGGTTTTCTCATAGCAAAATAAACAGAGTGATGTTTGGGCAATAAAGCTTGATTGCCTTTCAGCACAATGACATTTTAGAGCCTCCTGCATGGTTCTTTTTTTTTGCCAATGATTTAATACTGTTTCATAAATAGAAGGTAGTTGGAATCTTGTTCCTCCACCTTGATTTATTGAAGGATTTAAAGTCTTAATATATATTGATTCTTTAATTCCTCTTGAAAGCCAGTTAGTTTCTTTGTCAATTATTTGGAATGTGCAGTTTTCAAAAGCATGACCATGCTGTTTAATATGTAAATGTACTGCAAATGAATCAGATTTGTTATGTTGTTGAAACCTTCTAAAAAGTGGTTGTTTAGTCTCCCAGTGTAAAATTCTGAACAGGATTCATTGCATTGATTAGAACAGATGACATCCATCTGTGTTTGAAAACTTTGTCCTTGGGATGAGCCAATCTATGTTTAAGTGTGTTCATGGGTCTGAATTGCAGATATATGTTGTATTTATTGAAAATTTTCTTGAGTTTCTCCAATACTCCAGCAATATATGGAATGGTCACACTGCTATTTATATGCAAATTTTCCTTAACAGAGCCTTCTCTCTGTGAAGGTAAAACATCCACACGATGTTGTAAGGTCCTGATCACTCCCAGTTTATGTTCCAATAGGTGATGGGAATCAAAGGATAGATATTGATCCATATGTGTAGGCTTCCTATAAACTTCAATACAAAGGCTTCTGTCATCTTTGATATGTATGGTGCAGTTCAGAAAACCAAAGTATTATCTTTAACATCTTCATGTGTGAATTGGATGTTGCTGTCAATGGCACTGATATGTTGTTTGAAAGCTTCCGATTCTTGTGTTTTGATTTCGACCTAGGTATCATCTGCAAACCTATACCAGTGGGTGGGAGGGTTTCCTGTATAAGAATTCAATGCTTTGAATTTAAATTCTTCCATATAAAGACTGGCCATGGTAGGAGATACAGGGGACCCCATGGTACAGCTATGTTTTTGTTTGTGAAAATTGTCACTGAATTTAAAATAGGTGTTGTTCAAACAAAGGTCCAAAAGAGTACATATGTGGTCAGGGCTAAGTTTAGTGCTAATGTGCTAACTTGTAAAAGTCTTTTCCTCACTGCATTGACTGCCTTATCTGTAGAAATGCATATGAAGCGTGAAATCACATCATAAGAAACCATTATTTCATCAGGATCATACTTAATATTTTGAACACGATTGACAAAATCTTGTGAATTGTTAATGTGGTGGGGTGAATTGCCAATTAAGGATGCCAATAAAGTTGCTAAATGTTTAGCAATGTTACAAGTGGCAGAGTTTACACTGCAAACTTCTTTGTGAATTTTGGGGAGACTGTATATGCATGGTGTTGTTTCCCCTGTATAAGCGATAATATTGTGGTTTGTCAGTTACATTGTCTTTGATTAAAAGTTGTAAATAGTCAATTATCTTTTTCTTATAATTGCCAGTGGGATCTTTCTTAAGAGGTTCATAGGTGTTATTGTTCTCCACTAAACTGTACATTTTGGCTTTGTAGTCCACAGTGCTGAGAATTACTGTATATTCCCTTTGTCAGCTGGTAAAATGGGACTGTTAGGTCTCTTTCTAAAGAAGTCACTGCTCTCATTTCCTGAGTGATGAGATTGGGAGGGAGGATTGGCAGTGGCAAGTGCAGCAGATACCTTTATTCTTAATTAATCTGCCTCTAATTTGGCTAATTTGTTGTTTATAATAGCTGACTCAGTAGCAGTGATTAGAACTACAATAGAAATCTTGTCTGGAGTTACTGAGAAATTTAGTCCTTTTGATAAGACGTTTTTCTCTGTTTCAGTAAGTTTTCTGTCAGATAAATTTCTCACCCATAAGACAATATGCTGTGTAAAATTCTTGTCTTCTCCCACTGAGGAGGGATCAAGAGTTTTAAGAGATCTCTCATGCCTCATTTGCAAAATGATGTACTTGTGGGGGGTTTTTTTATGTTCTTTGCTTTTGTTATATTGTGATAATTGAGCCCTTTCCATAAAATTTGTGACATAATCCAATCTTTCTGTGAGTAAAACTTTTCTCAACTGTTGGATTTTGTGTTCCATTTCCTTTTTCAAAACATCAATTGTAAAGTAAATTTATCTTACACTTTCATTGAGAAACTGATGTTGTGCCACAAATCTCTCCCTTTTGTTAAGAACTTATCACTTTGTTTAAACTGGCTGTGTGTAACCTTGCTATGTTTTCTTATCTTGCTCCCACCCCCTTTTTGGAAATGTACATATTTCCCGATAATTCTTTTTCATTTTTAGATGGATTGAGAAAGCCTTCAGGCTAGAAGGTGAAACATCTCCAATTACATCTTGTAATCAAAGTCGAGTTGCCTTTTTAAGGAACTTTGCAAAAAAAAATTTGCAATTTTTACTACTTATCATGACCTAGATTGATGAGAATATTCATAGACATGTGTGACATTGTTATGAGCAATTTCAGTTATGAACTAAAAGTTCTTTCAGCACAATGAACTCCAAAGGGTGCTCTGAAAAAAGATGCCCATCCTCTCTCCAAATGTTTTTGCTGTGTGAGCATAATTCTAAGACTTCCTGAAACAGCCACCAGTTGAAGTTAATTTTAGATAGATAGATATAGATATATAAATATATATAGATATAGATGATATATAGATATAGATATGAAAAATAAATAAATGTTTGCTTGCTAGTACTTGCTCATGATATTTTCATTCAGGCTTTGTGGAATCATGAGCAGGTCCTGAGTGGGAGAAGTGGCTGAGGGTGATGATGGTAAATCAGAGTAACAATCTTGCTGCTTATCTAACTAGTAGGATGTTTAGCTTGAGATTCTGGGTTAATCATTTCTTTCTTCACAAGGTAGCATGGCAAGTCCTCAGAGATCATTTCAATTTGACACAAATCACACAGTAGCTTAAGTAGTCAACGGTCATGTTGCCTGCTGCTGACCAGCCTCTTCTGGGCATAGGCACAAGCTGCAGCTGGGTAAGCCACAGGTTGTTGCTCAGGTCTTCTGTCATGGTGGACAGGCAATACAATATCAGATTGGATAGTTGTCTGAGGATCATAGTCCAGGGAGAAATGAGCAAAAATCTCCTGCTGTGGTAGGAACAGTGCCCAGATCTCAAATATTGCCATTTTTATTTAAACTGATTTATCTTCCTTCCAATAGATAGAGGGTGAGCCAGGATAGTTCAAGATCTTTTCCATAATGAAATTTCTCTTCTGTAGAAGACTAAGGGCTTTCATCATCTCTCAGTAGCTGACAGTCCCTTTCTCTTTCCTTCCTCATGTATCTTCTGATGTCTGTCTCCACAGACAGCATTATATAAATTGTTTCATCATCAGAACATTCATGCTGCACTTATTCCTCTGAATCATTATGGACACAAAAGATACGAAGAAGCTGAAAAGTTTGTTTCTTTCTCAACCCTTGACAACTTTTGTTCTCCAGAGCTTCCTTCTCTCTTTCTCTCGCTCTCTGAAAGAGATGAGAACAAATTATGACAAAGGTTTCAAATTAGTTTTGCATAACTAAATTAACACCACCATAAATCATAGCTGATAACTACTGGAATGTTACACATTCCTAAAGGCATGGCTACAATAGTGGGGAAAGTAAAGGAAAATGGTGTTTAAACTCTAATATAAAGGACTGACTAGATTAAACAATTAATCTATTAATTTTAAGGCACACTGATTGATTCCCTAACTTATATACTTACCCATAATTAACTAAACTATGGTTTACTGAAAGAGCCCATTTTTGAATCTGCATGACACACTGAACCACAAATTAGTAACATAAGTTGGTTTAGTTTATGATTAGGACTCAATATGTTGACCATGGACAATACTATGGTCATGTGGTATAAAAATTCCTTTAGTTGCCCTAAGGAATGACCTATATGCTGGAAATATAACAAGATTCTGTGATCCTATTAATTTCCCTAATTTTCACAATTCCTTGACTATGTTATGCATGTATCGGGCTTTGTTAACAGCAGATGCTGAAATTTGGCAAATATTTATCAAAGTGTTTTGTTAGTATTCTATCAACTCTGAGTCTTACATTGATTTCTACAAATATTTGCCCCCTCGAAGTCTTACTGAACACAGAGTTGCTAATGTACATTCTTAAAGGATATAAAGGTACCTCCTTTCAGTCATGGCCGACTCCAGGGGGTGCTCCTCATCTCTGTTTCATAGCCGAAGAGCCAGTATTGTCTGAAGATAATTCCATGGTCATGTGGCTGGCATGGCTATATGCTGAGGTTCATGGAACGCTGTTACCTTCCCACCAATTTAGGCAGTAACTATTTATCTACTTGCATTTTTACATGCTTTTGAATTGCTAGATTGGCAGGAGCTGGGGCGAATAATGGAAGTTCACCCTGTTACATGGCGCCTGGGTCTCTAACTCAGGCTGCCAATATTCTGGCAGTGTCTTAACTGCTAGGCCATCTCATCCCTTATAGTATCCCTTATATGATACTATAAAGGATATACATATGTCTTTGATATGGTTTGCATCATGTAATTATTTGAAAATAAAAATAGACATGCATGAAACATAGAATACAGGAGACACACTTAAAACGAGTTATGTAGAAGGTTTGTTCTATACGTTTAAACCAGAATGAAGATTTCTAAGATAAACAAATGACAGTGTTCAAAACAAGTGACAGTTCTCAAATCACAAAGTGCTTTTCAGTAAAAATTAGTTCCCACATGAACTGGATGAAATGATAGCACTCAAGTGGAGAAGTTTGAGGAGGTATGAGGAAAACACCAGGCAAGGATTGGCCAAGCCTTGTTAAAAAATCAAAATAGCATCTGTAATAGTTTCGAGCCATCACACAGAATGGGCCACTGAGCATGGTTTCAGTTTTTCTTGAACTCAGACCCAGGTTGGCCAAGTAGACTTGTGTTATATGTGAGCACACATCTGTGTAAGTGTGTGAGTGAAACTTTTAGTTCAAAAAGTAAAAATAAAAGTTGTACACTTGCCCCTTTTTTAGGTATTCTGAGTCTCAAATAAATAAAAACAACAAGAGCCCTGAAGGTGTTACAGCGACCTCTTATAACTCTCCATATGATATAAGTGGCATAGCTACCATAGGTTTCAAGACTAAGTAGAGAAACAGATTAAGCAGGTTAGAATGTGAGTAGAGCAGTGGTGGCAGAGAAAAGTTGAGAAGCCTTGAAAATGTGTTATTTAGTGAGAGGAACAGTCTGATATCAGACTTATCCATCACTAAAGCAAGACACAAATGGACCTTTCCTCAAGAGAGGCCCATAAATAGTGATTAAAATCTGAAAACTGATTTCATTATAATTACAATTCACAACTGATACCCAGAAAGCACTGGAATACTTTTATAATGGCTTGTTAACTTTGTATACAAAAAGCCTGACTCTAAAGATTCTGTGCAAGATTCTGGGATGTTGCAAATAAATATTTTGCCTTTAAAGTATGTTCTTAGGATGAGTGCCTTACTTGGAAAAAGGTTGTAAATGGCTTGCCAGAGTGACTAGGACTTACAGTATTTTAAAGTCCTTTGGTCTATATTTGTGCCACTGATAGGCACAAAATTTCCTCATCATTCTTCTCAGACCTGCTTGGGGGTATGCCGTCAGAACCATGTCATCTGTATACAAAAGGGGATTGATGTGCCTGTTAAGGACCTGTGGTATGTGAGCATCTATAGAATGGAGAAATCCTGGGTTGTTGTTGACATAAAGATTAAACAACTTCAGTGCCAAGGTGCATCCTTGTCTAACACTTTTGTTAGCGGGTGTGCTCTCTGAAAGACAACCACTGACTCCAGTACAGACTCTCAGACATGTATTTGTATAGAGAGCCTTCACAAGGTATAACAGTTAAGGTTCCATATTTAGCTTGGCAAGCTTCTTCCATTGGATGTCTGTTTATGGAGTCATGATCTACACTCGTGCCACTGACCTTCTCTAATTTATCAGTGTATCACTGATACACCTACATCAGATTTTGTACCACCCCCACTGAAATGGATAGTGAAATGGGTAAGGAAAACTTGGGGGCCTTATAGAAATCAAAGACAATCTGGTCCTGCCTATTCAAAATGTATGCCATTTAGTTTTGTACTAGTTCTTTTCAACAAACTGATGCATTTTCTGCTGCCTTCAAGAAGTAACTCTGCAGAACTACTAAATATCCCCAAACTACATGTCCCTAATCGCAGCAAAACTCTTTCACACTTTTTTTCAAATAACTCCAACATTTGTTGAAGCCACTTTGGTGTAGTGGTTGAGGCACCAGCCTAGATACCAGAGTCCTCTGAGTTCTAGTCCTGCCTTGAGTATGCTGGCTGGGTAACTTTGGGGCAGTCACTCTCAGCCTAACCCACCTCACAGGGTTGTTGTTGTGGGGAATATAGGAAGAGGAAGGTGATACCAATGAGAAATAATTCATTTCTCATGTCGATGAGGGGGAGCTACTGTGGATCCATCTTATGGATGGATAAGAGCTAAGAGTTAAAAAGAACATGTGTGGGAAACAGAAGATAGATCTAATCACCAAGGAGGCACACCAACAAATAGCTAATAGAAAGACAAAAAGAAAGTCAGAAAGGCTAATGTGAAAAATAAATTTAGGCATCCAAAAGAAGCTTTTAAGTCACAAAAAAGGTTGTTTTGCTACGTCAATAATAATAAAAAGGAAGAGAAGCCCTGTCCTCACAGAAGATGATGGTAGTGTAATAGTTATTAGGCAAGGAGAAAAAGCTCTTCTGCTTTATTTTGGTTATCCCTTCAAAAGGAAAACTGTTCAAAAAGCCATAAACAGAACTATTGTCTCAAGGAGTGGAAATCCAAGGTGAACAAAAAGATAATGAGAGAACACTACGCTACAATGAACAAGTCTAAGTCTTCAGTACTCAACCGAGGACATCAGAGTATCTTCAGCCAGCTTTCAAATGTCATCTCACAGCCCCTTTTTCTGATAAATGAGGAATCATGGAGGATGGGGATAATCTTAGAGGACTGGAAAAGGGCAAATATTGTTCCTGTGTTCAAAAAGGTGGGGGAAAGGACCCAGTTCACTTACAGATTGATCTAATGTCAAATAAATCTCTGCAATAGAAGATTAAGCAACAGGTTTGTGAGCATTTGGAGAAGAATGCATTGTTGGCAGGAATCAGCAGTAGTTTATCAAGAACAAATTGTGCCAAACCAACCTGATTTCCTTTCTTGATAGAGTGGCCAGTTTAGCTGAATGTGGGAATGCTGAGAACATAATGCACCTTAACTTCAACATTACATTTGATAAAATCTCCCTTAAGACACTGAAGAAGAGAGCAAAATATGAGTTAGCCTATAATACTATTAATTACATGGGCATAGATTTGTTTAAGCAAATGGATGTCAATGGCCCATCTCAGGGCAAGAGGAAAAGCTGCTTGGTGTACAATAGGGCTCTCTTCCAGGCTATACTAATCAACTGATTTATATGTGGTTTGCCTGAGTGAGCATAAACTATGATTATCACAGTTGCACATAACACAAAGGGGGATACCAAATATAAAGGAGAGTATCCAAATCAGTAGAATCTAGACAAGTTGATATAATAGACAAAAACCAAAAAGATGAATATAAAGTTCTTCATTGTATAGGACTGAAAGGCATAGATATAAGATGGGGGAATCCAAAGCTTTCAGCAGTACATAGGGAAAAGACCTGGTAGATCACAAGCTGAACATGACCCAACAGCTGCAAATAAAAGTAAACACAATCCTAATCTCCATCCACCAAGGTTTAGTGTTAAGATCAAGATAAATCATTTTCTTCTCTTTTCTGCATTAGTCAGATGGCCTCTAGAATTTTGCATCCATCTCATGGTGAACTAAGCCCCCTCTCCTACACTCTCTCTAAGGAAACCTTGGTTTCTGAAAGGCCAAGCAGGAACCCTAGCTTGAAAGACCACATGGTTGCAAATGTGACCAAAGCAAAGGAAGAAATGTAACTAAGTTGAAACCAGAAGAGTTAAACTTCATTTTGTATCTATATGTTCTGTTAGCGTTGTGTTGTAGGCAGGCTAAACAATGCAAAATGTATGCATAAGAGATATTTTGGTGGAATTTGTGTCAAATGTTGGTGTGCTTTGGTCCAGCTTTTGCTCAAAGCTACTCTGAAATGTGAGGTTGCCAAATACAAAAAAACTATACCACAGAGCATGAGGAAGGAGCCTCATGCCAATTGCCAAGAGCAGTGTGCTTTTTTGTTGAGTTGTTCATGGGTTGTGCTGAAGCAAATCTCTTTGCTGTCACTTCCTGGCTGGGCTTAGTTCTGGGGCTGTTCATGCAAGCAAGCCAGATTTAGGCTACAAAATAAATGTTTCTGTTAATTGAAAATAAGATGTGGAGACAGTCTCCTGTTTAATTGATTCAATTATTTGGATGATAATAATTGCCTGAAAAGCAAAATAGAAAAACAATAAACAAAGTAAATAAATCTGTCCAGTCTATTTTGGATAATTTCATTTCTGTTTTTATCTGAAGAATGAAATTACTCTTCTGGACCCATCCAATGTGCAGTTCCTATAGGAAGAGAAGGGCAGTCAGGCACTTGGCTCACCATTTGGGTAGCATCTGCCTCTTCACTTCTTTCTATATGTCTTTGGCCCCTCAGTCTAATTATAAATATATATATTAATTTGAATTTAACATTTTCACTAATACTTTTTTTAGAAAAAAATGGTTTGGTCTAGTGGTTAAGTTACCAGGCTAGAAACCAGAAGACTGTGATTTCTAGTCCTGCTTTAGGTACAAAGCCAGCTGGGTGACTTTGGGCCAGTCATTCTCTCTCAGCCAATGATGTCAGGATCAGGCAACAAGCTGGTTGTTTAGTTCCTATCACAACCAAATAGATCATCACTTAGCTGGACTGAAAAAAAAGTGGATCCTGTCCTTGTGGGGAAACCTAGGAAGAAAAAAAAATCTTTGCTAGAAAAATTATGGCCAAGTTCCTATACATACAACTCCAATTGGAATTGAGGGTGAGAGAGTGTGGGGACCAGGACCAGAGGATGTGTTCAGGGGGAACAAGAAGAGGCGGTCCTGCCCTATATACACCTCTGAAATTTTCCTTCCTATGCCCAGAGGTGGGGGCCATAGGGAGGAAAATTTCAGAGGTTTAGATGGATGGCCTGGGAATTTACGATTACAATTTTCAAGATAATGGGTTCACCCCGATTAGAATTAAAAATGAATGTTTGAAATCTGTCAGGTTCTTGCTTCTTGAATTTACCAGATGTGTGAGGCCTGCCAAATCTGACTCAAGCAGAGAATAAATTCATAATAGGTAAGCGATCAACTTCCTTCACCAATTAGGAAGAATCCTATGAAAGAAAACCTTAAAAAGGCTTGTAGTGTGATGAGAGAGGAAGCAACTACAGAGTACGCAAATGGAGGCAAATGGTGATCAAAGACACCAGAAGACCAAGCAGTGACAGGAAGGATGCACCAGTCCTACCAAGGTTAACCATTAATTGTAATAATAACCATTGTGCCAGCTTTGGAAGCAAATTATAACATGAAGTCCCCCTGGAAGAGTTTTCTTTTATCCACCTTCCGGAAGAATCTCTGAAAAGATGTTACTGCACAGGATGAAGGCCACGATGGGAGACACTGTCTGCAGGCCCCTGCCCCCCTTAATTTATATATGTGGGGACTGTAACCATCCTTAGCCAGAAGAAGCACGCATGATGAGCCAGTATTGCCTTCAGCAATTGCTCCTGAAGATACCTGGGAGCCAAGCCATATGTGACTTGGTAGGTTAAACTTTATCCAAAAGTTTCTTCAGTTCCTGAATTCAGTTTCTGAATTTCCTTGATTCAGTTTCTGAATCAAGCCTGTGGAGATAACCTCAAGTTTTAAAGCAGATTGCAGTAATCTAGCTTCCTGCTCCGTCATGGGCTGCAACTGATGCATCAGGTCAGCTGGTCAAGGCACTCCTCCCAAGTCTCTTAATGTGGCATTTTCTGCATGGTGCTTCCTTGAATACTTATCGTTTTGAATATACATCCTGTGGTTCTTTTTTCTTGTATAGTTGCGTACGCCCCATCGTAAATGTTTTTTGGAAAACCCCCTCTCAAAAATGGAATTAACAAAACTCAACAAAATGCGACCTCAGGATATGGTTTTCAGAGTGTCTTTCTTTCAGATGCAATGTTCACAACCAAGTGGAAAACTGGTGTGGATCTTTGTCCGGAAGAAAGATGGGTACTGACGAGAAGGCGTTCCGGATCCACTCTGGGAGGACTCTGGGGCAGGTTTCTTTTCCTCCATAAATGCCCACTGCTTTGGTCATTGGCCATCTCTGATGGAAGTGAGGCTGCTGCTGTTAACAGACAAGCCCTACCAGATTCTCTTCTCGGCAGGTAGCCAAACCCCAGATTGTTACTCTTAGAGAAACTTCAAGCCCCTGCTTCACAATGGAGCATGGTGGATAGCACTGAACAATGCGGGCAGGGCAAGAGAGGATGGCTTAGAGAGCCAACGGGGAAATAGGCGGAACGAGGGAAAGGTTATCAGGAAGTGTTTGTTTGCAGACACATAAGCAAAAAGGAGAAAGTGTAGGCAGATTATAGAAGTTAGGCTGTCTAATAAATAACTTATCTTGAGTTGATCGGGGTTTTATGACTTATGTCCATCTGAATCACATGGCAGGTGCATAAAAGGTTTTGAGGATCTCTTTGGAGGAGGATTTTGGAAGTGTTTTTGTCCAAGTGGTGGACTGGCTTTAGTGCATGTAAAAAGCCCCCACCCAGCCACTTTCATTTCCTTATCCACAGTTGTGAGGCTGGAGAACAACTTCTACACATAACAAGAGGCACCTCTACTTGCTGTTTTTCATAGAACGGCCAAAATACAGAAGAGATTTTTCTTCCAAGTCACTCTGTGGGCAGTTGTGACTTGCCATAGAGAACGTAAATATTTTGGGCATTTATTTCTTTTTTAACCTAACTGTGGATTGAATCAAAAAGTGCTTCCCCAGTGTGATGGCTGTCTTCTGGGAGTGTTGCCAAAAGCTCTCTGCGTGGCAGCTACATTTTCTGTATTGATCCTAAATATATTTAAATGGTAGGACATCTAGTAATATCTGCAGCACACTAGGAAATTTAGGAATGTAGCCGGTGCCTGGCAATCTCTGTTAAATTACATTTTTTTAAATATTGCTATTTGTAGGGGCAAAAGGGGGGGTGACTAAAGACCACAAGCTCGTGCTAATGGGAGGAAGAGATAGCAGAATAAATTTCCTGCCTGCCTGCCTGCCTGCCTGCCTGCTTGCTTGCCTGCCTGCCTGCCTGCCTGCCTGCATCTGTTCCCTCTCCAAGTCCCAGGAATAGTCTTCTCCACTACCCTATTGGGAATATAACTCTGGTGTCAAAAGGAAATTTCAGAAAGGAAAGAAAAAAGTATTCCTGCTTTTTCTTCTGATGCTCTCTGAAAATTCCATCTTACTAGAGAAGTCACTGAACTGTTTGTGGTCATTCAAGCTTGCTGCTAAAAAGAAATAAAAAGACCCTTGCCATTATTTTTTTCTGGATGCATGTTCCATTCTAAGAGTCAAGTACTTGCTGCATGCTGTCAGCCTTAACAGGTAGACCAGACAGGAAACAAGGCCAGATGAAGTAATTCTACTTTATTGTAAAGTTGCATTGACACAATCTTGCAAGTCTGAATGTACAGTTCTCCTGCCATTGCCTTTGCGGTTTGATAATTTAGGAAGGGTCCCTCCTGAGCCTCTTACTCTGCCCACTATGCAGCTGAGGGCTATGCTCCCTCTGATCTGACTGTTCCCTAGGCAGCATCTCTTTGCCTGGTCTTCCAAGGTCAGTCCCACAAACCATTACAATGCTGGTTTGTTGTTTTATGTTAGGAGAAAATGCTAGACTGCTATCTTATTTGCGGGCATTCCATTTCCAACTGGTAAGAGTTTTCTGGGGTATTCAGGCAATGCTTATCCAGGAATCAGTAACCGTGCAAAAAGATCCCTGTAATTTATTTATTTATTATTTATCTATCTTTGCATTTCTGTGCCGCCGATCTCCGAATTTAACTCTTGGCGGCTTACAAATGGGAATATATGGTTTATACACGCTGGGTATAAAATGAGGATTTCGTAATATTGATAGTTTCGTGTTCTCCATGAGACTTATAAAGAAATACAGAACCATTTCTGCAGAGAACAAAATCAGTTATTTTTCCTTTTCTTTTCCAGACTGACGTCCTGCTTTGACTCATTTCTCCTGTATCTTTTCATTAGATACTTGCAAAGTGGGATAATTTCTCCCCAACTCTCTTCCATCACTACCTTCTTACGCTTTTGCAAATTCTGAAGGGGCATTGGCTCAATACTGTCACACTCGTGGCTCAATCTTAGAATTAAGATGTTAGATCAAAATGTATAGAAGGAAAATACTATTTAGAGCCACCTTGATCAGTCAGTACCCATCACAATACAACAGTTAATTTCCTCACTGCCCATCAGAAATGAATAGCTTCATTTTAACCATTTATCTCAAGAGATCTTCATATATTACTCCATAATATCATTTGTTTAAGTGTTAACAACCCAGTCTCTTCCAACCTTCTTTATCCCTTGTAGGCTGCTCTAAGCATGATTGTTTATTATTAAGGTCACAATATAATCAGCACATTTCCCAATTTCATGTAAGAAAAGAAATGCAGATACAAAGAATGAAGGTGGAAATAAAGACAGGAGTACTCCTGTCACTGATGGTGAATCTTCCTGGTCCAGTCATCCAAGAGACTAAAAGACAAATTCTGCCCAAGGAGGTCACGGTAGTTCCCGGTTAACCCCTAAATGGGTCTTTCAGCCATAACCTAGCCTGAAGGACTTGATAGTAAATTTTTAGTTCAGATGAAATATTTTAGTCAGAAATAAAATATTCAATATTCTTTTTATGAACCAATGTTCCTGTTCCACTAGCATTGTACTAAAATGTTTATATAATTGACCTATTAAACTTGCCCTGGATGAGCTTAGATGAAAGCTCATTTTATTTTCTGATCAACTGACTGAAATAGCCTTCTAAATAATACTCTGGGCTCTTGCATTTTTGCATATAACACGGCAAACAGAGATGGGTAACTGATTTTACAGTATTTTCAGGTATTCTCATATCCTAATCAGATAAAGTAATTAAAACTCTAGATGTTTGGTTCTAGCAAAAACAGGGAGAAAAGTAGTGAGTTGATGGCAAAAGCCGCAGGGCCCACCCAACATAACTTCTGTGCCAGTGACTAGTATAATGGGAAAATAGAATTACATAGATCACCATCAATAATTATGCAAGTTAAGCATTATGCCACTGCTATGATAGCAACTCAAAGATTGCTTTCCTTCTGCAGTTAAAAATGCTCCTTATCAGTCTTCCTGCAGCAGCCAGCACATTCCAACTTCCAGAAACTTTGCTCTTCTCTTGATCTACCATTTACTTGACGTGTCTGCAGGCTGAACTGATAAAAGTGTAGAACTATTTCTCAGAAGGTAGTCACATTAGCAACTGAGCGGGTCAAGAGCAGTAGCATCCAGCTTCCAACCCAAACTTCTTCCTCTTCTTCTTGCGATTATGTCGTTCCCAGGGCTGCAGCAGGAGCCAGAGTTCCTGAGCAGGAGACAGAAGCCCAGGAGGAAAAAGTAGATGTTCTGATGCCAGGTAGCCTGGTCCTGGGTCCAAGCCCAGCTAGGGATGGCTAGGCTTTCTAGGTGGCTGGAGTGAGAGGCCAACGGGGGGCCAGGGAGGCACATTTCCAGAGCCTTAGCCTGGGGATTACTCCTGCTCAGGACTTTCTTTTCACTGACCAAGAATGATCTGATAAAGAGGGAGAAAACATCAAGAAAGAAAGGGAAGCGTGACCAAAAGCGTACAGAAAGAGAGACAGAGAGAGAGGTAACAACGCATACGTTGGGAGGGAGAGAAAAATGACAGGAGCTGAATTTTCAGTGCCCTCACTTTAAATCAAGATAAAAGACTGAAATGGAAAATAACGGTCCAGAGAAACCCCTGGACGGCTTTGGGCGCTAATGGAAACACATGGCTTAAGGCTGTGGTGTTGTCAGCTTCCCCGTACTCTGACATTCCTTTCTGATAATCCGGCCTGCCATAAAATTAGAATAGCAAATACCTCTTGACAAAGATGCATGTTTCCCTCTATTGTGCCATCATAAAAAAAAACCTCCACTGGTGACTCGGGGAGCTGCAAACTTCAATTTAAATTTACAGTGCGGCGGAAGGAAAGTGATATGCACTCAAAAATTTTAATAACCTATTAAGTTACGACTTCAATTTCATTTTATGAATATTTTCCTTGGGGAGCACTGCTATCACAGAGAAAGATAGAAATTTAAAAAAGATAAATAGTGCCATTAATCTCCAACATTTCTCTTCCATTATCCTTGAAAATTAGGAGTTATTTTTGTTCAGATCTTCATGTAATTAGCTCCCTACACTTGATTCACTAGCCAGAAAATGACCATGTTCAGAAAATTAAAAATTTGTCATTAAGTGGAATTTAACATAATATCATTTATCTTTATCTATTCCCCAGCTGACAGCAGGAGCCTTGGAAGTGGTACAGGGCTTCTGTGTCAGAGTGGAAAAGGAACTGCTTGACATCACAGGGAGCTGGAGAGAGAAGGCAAAGAAGCTGGAATGGGAGGGGAGGAAAAGGCTGGAAGGAAAGGAAGAAGAACAAAGAAGGGAAGATGTCAGGCAAAAGATGATGTGGTGGCAAAAGATTGCTGAAGGATAATGAAGAGATAACAGGAGAAAAAAGCGGGGATGCGGCTGGGACTGAGCAAGGAGAACTTTCAAGTACTACTCAGAGTACTAATTCAGAAGCAAGCTAATGGGAAATGAGGGGGGCAACCTTAATTAATTCCTTAGTTCCCATTCAAATCCCACTAAAACTAATTCTCACCAACAAACTGCCCCATTTACCATTAAACTTTGTAGCCAAACTTTACATTTAAATGGGATAAGGATAATTTGTGGTGGAGATCCCAGTTTGGAATGAATGGTAGAAGGGATGAAGGTTGTAGAATTCCAAAGAAGGAGAGAAAGAGGACAGAAGATTATGATGAAAAGCCAGGGCGGAAGATGGGCAGAGGCACTCTTGAGGGGAGGATGGGAACAATGATGGGGTCAGGGAAAGGAAGCCCAGGAAACTTGCTAGATCAAGGAGGAGAGGAGGGAAGGGGTGATGTCACTGAAGACTTTTTTTTCCCCTTTTTCTGCTCCGCAGTTTCTGAGCTTGATTTCCAACATGATTAGGGCAGTGATTTCCTACTCCAGCTCTTACACATCTACTCCCAGATACACCCAAGCCTCACATTTGCTGTCATTTTTGAATGTGTCACAATGGGTGGCAAGGAAACATAAAAATCATGAGAAATCAGCTGCATAGACAGCACTAGGATCCAACACGTAATTGGTACCCATTTCTTTGTCTTTTGTTTTATTCTTTTTTCCTTTACACAAGTAAGTTCATGCTACCTTCTTCTCTTCTCTTCCCTTTCCGTGTGTCACCCGAGCTAAAGCAAAATCTTCCATTGTCACCAATTGACCCTCCTACTATTGAAAAAAGAGTACAGTCAGCCCCAGTGGGCCTAATGACACCTCAGTGGGGTTACATTTTATTAGGCTTTTTCCATATTTAAGCCATCAGGGAGCCTGGGGAAATTCTAGATCAAGATGGCTGTCTGCTAAGAGACAAACATCTCTGCTTAAAACTAGCTTATGAGCCCATGAGACAGAGACCATCACGATCCCTGTACCATTCAGACAGGGGGTGACTATGAGCTTGGCTGTATATTCTACTTCATCTTTTGGACATGTCTTTAAAATTATTTAAAGCACTCTCCCATTTTTGCCTGTACAGAAAGGTTCAATACCCATCTGCCTTCCAGAACAAGCATCAGGAGAATCTTTCCTAAGAAAAATGTTGCTGATCATTTATTTATTTATTTATTTATTTAACACATTTCTATGCCGCCAATTTCCGAAGACTCTTGGCGGCTTATTAGCTATTTATACATTTGTGTGTTGCTAACCCTCCCCTAACCCCACTTTTAAACTGTCTCTCATTATCTGACTTTTGGGATCATACTCTGTAGGCAGTCCAAATCCTTATCCTTCCCAGCCATGTCTCCTTCGGCATGGCAGCTCCCACTTTTTAAATTCTGACCTGTCTCTTCCATCCTTGTAAGTCTCTTTTTCTGCTCCTCTTTTAGCCTTTTCCTTAAATGGCTGCTTCTACAGTCTTCCTCATTCCAACTTCATCCATATTCTTGCCTGTCCTATCCTCCCCCCACAGTCTTAAAGCAGGATAAATGAATATGGATATCACACAATAAAACCTTCAGAATGGAGAGTTTTGTGCAAGTGAATGGCAGCCAAGCCTGAGAGACTGAAAATTGGATAAAGGGATTAAAACAGTAGCACATTAACAGGAGATTTAGAGTGTAATAAACTCATTTCATAATAATATGTGCATTGGGGCCAGTAATAAATCATGGCGGAATCCCTCCTTTCGCAGTGCTGGAATGAGGCAGTGACCCGAATGCTGGGTAAGATTTCAGTGAGATGTGGATTAATTTCACAGAGTTCTTGGCTAGGAACTGAGCGGCTGCCATTGCCATACAGCTTCAGCTGGCTGGCGCCTGCAAACCACATAGGCAAACAGATGAAGCCAAGCTGGGGGACCAGCAGAAACTGGAGAGCAGAATTGGGGAGGGGAGGTATAGGGAGAGTTTCCAAGTGCAGAAAAGTCCACATCCTTCCCTTTCCCTTTCTTAAGTGCTTCTGGGATGTGCAAGGATCATTGCAGGATCAGTGTAAAACAGTTTCATGGTTTGCTTCTTGGAACAGGGATCTCCATGGTCTAGGAACCACAAAGGAACACCTCTGGAGGACATTTCTTCAAGCAAAATCTGAAAAGCTGATCCTCTTCAAGCAGGGAATGGCAGAGAATGGCGGTGGCGAATAGCAATGGAAACCTTGAGTCTTATGAGTCTCTTCAGTAACTTTCTGAACTCAAAACAGGGAACAAAAGCCACACTCAGTTATTCTCTAAAAATGAGGCTAGCTGTTGGGTTGGAAACTAACAACAGAGCTCCTCAGGAAGAGGAGGAAGGGAAAATCTCTATTCCAACCACGTTTCCTAAAGCTCCTGAAAGTAAGGGTTAAGGAAGAACTATTGAGCAGCATCAGTCAATATTTCCTCTTTCTTCAAACTGTTTCAAGAGTGTCATAAGGTAAGATGGAGAGTGGAATTGGGTTCAGTTTGAAGAGTATCAGTTGCTAAGCAAAGATGGAGGCTCTTTAAAGACCATATGAGCATCCAGGCTGGAAAAATAGTGGAAAGTGGGGCCAGACACCATTTCCTTCCATAAGTAAGTTCACTGTATTAAACAGAAAGAGGAAGAGTCTGAGCTGGGTTTAAGAGCTGGATTACATGGGGAATTAAGTCTCCTTCTTCTCTTTCCTCTCCACTCAGCAATCCTGATCAAAACAGTTCTTTCTCTTCTGCAACAACAGCAGGGACAAAGCAAGCTGTTCTCTTGAATCAATTTGATAGTTTCTCTGCAGAGGCAGAGAAAACAAGCCAGGATCTGCTGGCTAGAGGTTACCTATCTGAAGCTTCCTTTGCAAAGGAAAAAAAAAGTAAAGGTTTCCTTTTCCAATCATGTCCAACTCTAGGGAATAGTGCTTATCTCTGATTCACAGCCAAGGGAGCCAGCGTTTGTCCGAAGACACTTCTGTAGTCATGTGGCCAGTATGACAATATACCAAGGCACATGGAACGCTATTTTCTTTTCCACTGAAGGTGGTACTTATTTATCTACTTGCATTTTTACATGCTTTCAAATGGCTAGATTAGCAGGCCATGGAGCAAGCAATGGGAGAGCTTGGGTATAGGACTGCCAAGATGCCAACTATCCAGCCAACAAGCCCAGCATTTTAACTGTTCAGCCACAATGCTCTGCAAAGGAAAGGAGGTTTGCAAATGGGGGTCAAAGTAGATCTGTATAGCAGTATTTTAAATTATTACATAAGTGAGAGAGACATAGAATCCAGGCTGAATGGCACAGGGTCAGTTGGCAACTATTAACTATTCTATAGAAGAGTATTAGTGATGTAGTAATATCCTCCAAGCATCAGAAGGTCTGGCAGCATCTTTTCCAACTAATTCATTTTATTAGAAAGCATAAGCTTTTGTGATCTCACAAAGTTTATGCTTTTTTAATAAAGTGTGTTATTTAGAAAAGATGCTACCAGTGTTGTTGTTGTTGTTGTTGTTTGTCATCATGGACTCTCTTCCTATAATATCCATAACATCAAGTGTCCAAACACCTGCCCTTATTCCAATGTGATAATTCACCATTTATTGATACCATTCTACTGTTCTCTATGCAAACCAGGGCAGTCAATAGGCAATAGAATAAATTAAAATCAATCTGAAGTCAGAAATAGTCCTATTTAAAAAAAATAAGGAAGCGGTGAGCTGTTGAAATTTTCAGGTTATTGATCTTAAGATAGCTATCCTTGAAGAAACAAACTTCTAAGCATTTTTGAACCAAGCAGATCTTCATGAAAGTACTCCAGGATAGCACAAGTCAGAGAAAATAATTTTTCTGGAGAGGAGTGGAAGGCATGATGATGCCCCAGTTTAAATCAGGTTCTAGTTTTACACCAAACTGGAGCATATTCTAGAAGGAATCAACTTGCATTGTGATCTGATCAGACTGATATGAAGAACTGACTATAAAACAATGGCTTCCATATTTCTTGAGTAACAAATGAATTGTAGATGCAAAACAGTATTATGTTTTGTCAACACTCAATGAGAGGTGTGGTGGCCTACCAGTTAAGATGCTGAGCTTGGTGATTGGAAGCTTAGCAGCCCACATTCAAGACCTAGGTGCTACATAATTGGGTGAGCTCCCATTATTAGCCCCAGCTCCTGCCAAACTAGCAATTCAAAAACATCCAAATTTAAATACATAAATAAATCCCACCTAAATTGGTGGGAAGGTAACAGAGTTCCAGTCACTTTACAGTATAGTCATGCTGGCCACATGACCACAGAAGCATTTTTGGACAATGCTGGTTCTTTGGCTACGAAACAGAGATGAGCACCACCCCCTAGAGTTGGACATGACTGAAAGAGGAAACTTTTACCTTTATTTTACCAACACTCAACACTCAAAATATTGTTGAGTTTGTATATTTATACATAGCTATGAGAGTTGAAAATCAAGATTTAATTAGTATTAAAGAGCAAATAAAATGCTACCAATGGAATAATGTAATTATATGATAATTAGAATTAAGACCACACACAAACATTCTTAGAAGTTTGCTTCTTCAGGAATAGCTATCTTAAGATCAATAACCTGAAAATTTCAACAGCTCACCGCTTCCTTATTTTTCTTTAAATAGGACTATTTCTGACTTCAGATTGATTTTAATTTATTCTATTGCCTATTGACTGCCCTGGTTTGCCAGCATAGAGAACAGTAGAATGATATCAGTAAATGGTGAATTATCACATTGGAATAAGGGCAGGTGTTTGGATACTTGCTGCTATGGATATTCTAGGAAGAGAGTCCACAATGAGAAAAAGAAAAACAGTCTGGTAGCATCTTTTCTAAATAACACACTTTATTAAAAAGGCATAAACTTTGTGAGATCACAAAAGCTTATGCCTTTTAATAAAATGAATTAGTTGGAAAAGATGCTGCCAGACCTTCTGTTGCTTGGAGGATATTACTACATCACTAATACTCTTCTATACAACAGTCAATACGGGGGGAGAGTTGCCAACTGGCCCTGTGCCATTCAGCCTGGGTCCTACATCTCTCTCAGTTATGTCATCATTTATAATACTGCTGTACAGAACTACTTTGTGTGTGGTCTTAAGTCAAAGGTTCAGTACATTAAAAAGCTAAGTTATTAGATCACATGATAAAAATATTTTTTTAAAAAAATGACATTTTAATACTGACCTAAGAAGAAGAAAAGAAAGGGAGAGGGTGTTGGTTTTGGGGATCAACAGATTCATCCTCAAACTTGCAGTCAATGGCCATAATCTCAGACACTTGGGTGGATGGAGAACTGTATAAAGCAAATTTATACTTACCATCACTGCAAACATACTCCTTATTGTTAAGGATTTATTTTTGTATTGTAGTTTTGCTCTAATATGGAAAGTTAAGCAGTGTCCAACTTGGCTGATCCTTGACTTGGAGAGAAGCAAGGAAAGGCGGGATTGAAGGTTAATCTGAGAAACTTTAAAGCATCTCAGAGGAAAGCAGTGACAAACTACTTTCCTTTGGGCAAGAAGAAACCGACTTGAATATGTCCATCAGTTCTTCAGCTTGACTTGAAAGTCACTTTAATCTACTGCAGATAGTATCACCAATATGACTGGCAGCTTCACTACCCAGTCATCAAAAGCTGCATGCTCATCCATTATCTTATTTCCTTCCCATTTAACAGAAGAGCCATTAGAAATAAATTACAACAGGTTCCACCTTTTAGGAGATAAATGGAAATAGTTCATTTGCTGAAATTCTCAATCCCTTTCACTTTAACAAATCTTCTTAAGACTGCATGATTTATGAGTGGTAAAAGAATTACTTTAGTTTTGAATCAACTGTCCAACAGCCAGACATTAAATAACCCAGTCTGATACTTTAAAGCTAAGTAGGGAAAGACTTCGGGGGTATCTTCAGTGTGATAAAAAGTCAAAATGGTGCCCATGATGATGCAACTGAACTTCTATCTGTTGTTAGGTGACACAGAGCTTCAATCAAACTTTCATGGAAGATATCTTGACTTTTTTTTACCAAATCTTGCTGATAACCTAGATGGACCCGATTAGTATGTAAGTGGGAGAGTACCAAAAAGTATTAAAGGTAGAGGTTATACTGGGAAATTGAAAGGAATACCGAAAGAAGACATAGCCAACCGCTTCCTTATTATTGCCAAGCTACATGGATGTATCATAAAGTCACTAATAGGCTTAAGAAGACTAACTTTTGTTGAATCCATTTTCAAATGCTTTACCTAAGTTAATTCCATCCCGAGTGCCTTGTGTAAATTCTGCATGTCATTTCAATCTTTTTAATTCCCTCTTTTCCACAACCATTCTTTTCACAGCCGTTTAAATGCTGAAATTCTCTGGCACTTAGCCAAGCTTGAATGCAACTGATCCAGAGAAATCCAAGAATTCCTTGACAAGACTAGACCATCAGAGAGTCCTCCATCACAGAATGTGACTGGCAGACATCAGCAGGCTGTTAGAGCAGCTTGAAGGTCACAACTTTTTTTTACTTTATCATTTTTTGGTGTTTTTTACCATTTCATAATCCCATTATCCCATTGAAGATTATCCCATAATCTTCAACCATTAGTTTTTTTTAAACTGGGAACTCTCATTTTCATTATTGTTGTTCATAAGTCAATCCCTTGCTATTAAATAAGAAACTTTTTGACTGGCGTGATATGAGTTGAATCATCCATTAAATGGAATTCAAGCGTACATATTTTCATGTCCTGAGAACAGATCAAACTTTGCTACTTTGTTTATCTAATCAAGATTTTAGTATGTAATTCATGATTCTGCTATCAAAACATTGTCATAGAGCGATAAAAATATTTGTTGTTCTGTTGATCCATTAGAAAAAAATAATTGAAACAACCAGAACAAGGTTCACGGGGTTCATTTCTAAGGAGGGAATATCAAGTCAAACAAAACTGTAAAGAAAAATGAGTATGTGGTGGTATTGTAATTTTGAGCCTATTTGCTTTAGTAGATAAAGTTCTGGATTAGAAATGGGAGATCTGGAGATGCTATCCTGTCTTAAGCATGAAACCAACTGAGGGAATTTGGGCTAGTCATCTCAGTCCCAGGAAGAAGGCAACACTTTAGAAAATCTTGCCAAGAAAATTGTGTTGACTCATTCAGGAAGTTGCCAGGAGAGAAGGCTGATTAAAGGCCCCAGAACAAACAAACATACACTCTTGTCATCCTACCCAGAGGTTTCATCTACTACTAAAGGCAACAATTCTTTTTTAAAAAGTCAATTGCTGTCCAGTGTGGCTCTTTTTTCCCCTTTAAGATTTAAGTGCATTTAGAAAGAGAAAAAGTTGTGGTCCCAAAGCAGGCCAGTGAGTTAGCACACACCCTGAACACTTAAGTCAAACGTCATCCTGATCATTTCAAACCTTTCTCAGATTTCACGTGAACCAATCTGGAAATCAGGTTGATTCAGGGTATTTTTTCTTTCTTAGTCTTTATTTTCTCATTCTTTTTAAAATGAAAAGGTAAGAAACATTGGAGCATTTTTTTCCAAATGAGCAAACTACTGTGCTCCATCTTAATATATTCAGTGGCAGAGGCCTGACTAGTGTCTGTCTGGCACACATTCCCTCATTAATTAAGTGGCCCCTTCCCACTCAAGCATTCCATGATTCTGTAATTCTAACCCTTTCATGAAGAAATAGATGGTCACAAATTTGTCTCCATTCTTCAATTTTCTCTCACCAACTTCATGTCTGCCTTCAAGGACCAGAAGGAGGCAAAGTCTATCACTCTAGCAAGTCTAGCAACCACAGGGCCAATACTACTGCAGTCTATTATAGTTGGTTGCCAGTATATCTCTGAGTGTGGCCCCTTATTTCAGTGATACAGCCTAGACTTCTCCCTACTACACAAACAATATTTCTATCAACACTGTAGAAGAAATGGAAGTTTTATTTCAAGCTTTTAACTAAGTAGCCTCATTATTTGTTCTATGATAAAAAAAATCAAAATAGTCAAAATGTTCTATGCATGGAAAACAGTAAGAACTCACAACCAGCTGCTGCTTTCCTTTTGCTTAAGAGCACAAGGATCTGTGGGGCTGTAGGTCAAGCCGTACTATCCTCAACCAATATGGAAATCATTTAGGTAAGGGAATTTTTTAAAAAAAATTAATGCAAAAATTTTGAAAGGCTTAAAATAGACCCTAGTCAGCCAGTGGGTAAAGTGCAAACTCCAAAAGACAAATTAACAAAGATGTAACTTGGGGGTTCTCCTGGACTCATGACTCCTGCTGAAAGAGCAGGTGGCAGTCGCAACTAGGAGAGCCTTTGTGCAATTTTAGGTTGTACACCAGTTGTGCCCTTTCCTGGATCCCTGCACTCAGTCACTCATGACCTAGTCATCTCACGTCAGGACTACTGCAATACACTCTACACGGAGCTACCCTTGAAGAGCATTTGGAAGCTACAGCTGGCATAGAATGTGGCTGTGCGGACAATTCTTAGGGCCCCTAAAGTGGCCCACATGACAGCATTGTTCCACGAGTGACGCTGATTGCCGGTTTGCTTGTGGGTGTAATTCAAGGTGTTGCTTCTTACTTTTAAAGCCTTTCATGGCATGGGTCCAGTTATCTGAAGGCTGCCTCCTCCAATGGGAACAGCCCAACCCAATAGAAGAAGAGGCATGCTGCAGACCCCATCAGTCAAGAAGTTCCAGCTGATGGGGTGCAGGAAAATAGCTTGCTCTGCCATGGTGCCTCATCATCATTTTCTTAGCATTATTCCCACTTAGCAGGGTTTGAGAGAGAGAGAGAGAGGCCATTGATGCGATTGAGGAAGTACTTCAACTGACGTGTCACACCATCTGCTGTTGAAAGTGCCTATTTATCTACTCGTGTTTGCACACTTTCGAACTGCTAGGTTGGCAGGAGCTGAGGCAAAACAGCAGGAGCTCACGCTGCTGCATGGCAACACCAGGTCTTGAACTCAGGCTGCCGACCTTCCAGCCAGCAAGCTGAGCTCTTAACTGCCTGCACCTGCCATGGCTCCTACCCTATGGAATATTGTGCCCCCCAAGGTGAGGTCATCATCTACTCTCTCAGCCCTCTGAAACAGCCTGAAGGTCTGGCTTTGCCAGCTGGCTTGGATCTCCAAGGGGGTATGTCATAATGGAAGTGGTTGGCAGATTAAGTCAATCATGCCTCCCCCATGTTCTTCCCTCCATATGATTAATCCAAATTAATTTTAATATTATTATTTATTGTTTTTAACTTTTTAGTGATCGTAAGCTGCTGAGAGTCACTTGCAAGATCAGGGCATATCAAATTGAAAAATAAATACATAAAATAAAGGCCGACATCCACTCTTTTAAAAGAACTTCTAAGAGGGAAGATCCAGTCTTCTGCCTGGTTCCTTAAGATTTACCAGCTACTTATCATTTAATTCTTTCAGGGTCTGGTATGGTTGAAAAAGAACTTCCCATCTTTACTACAGCAGTTAACATTTTAGCATTTTTTTCAGAAAGCAAATCATGTTGTTGAAATTTGCTTATTTCTTAATAATCTGCTATTATTTATGACAACCCACAGAGATGGCTCTGACTGGAACAGTCCAGAAGTCCCATAAAAGTACATGTTATACATATGGTAATCCTCATTTAGCAACTACAACCAGGACCACAATAGATCATTAAGTAAAGAGGGACTGACTAACCCTAAGGAACTTGACTGTTTTGGGAGGACTTTCCACTATTGGAGGAGTTTATACATTGGCTGGCTGACAATGGTCTTGGATTCTGCATTGAGCAGGAGTTAAACTAGATGATCTCCAAGATACTTGCAACCCTTAAATTCTATGATTTTATGAACAGTTCCACCATCTTCTATATTGGTCAGACCCTAATTCGGTTACTCTATCCAGTTCTGAGCACCTTTTAAGAAAGACTTAACTGGGAACTAGTAACACTTTGCAAAATGTCACACAAAAGGTCAGGACCTATTCTCTCTCATACCAGACAGGAGGATATATCACAGAAAGTTGGACGAGAATTCAATCAGAGTTGAATGTTTCAAAGCTTCCCTTTATTGGATTGTTCAAGAAGGAACTTGGCAACCATCCACCTGGAATCTGAGCTTCTACAATGATGTGGAGGAGGCGATTAGATTCAATGATTTCTCTCTTTTTAAACTAAAAATATTAATAACATTATCTTGAGTTAGGGTTCACTATTAATTTTGGTCCCATCTCAAATGAAAACAGCTTTTGAAGCTCTCAGAAATTTTCCACCTCATTTCCAGATATTTATTTATATATATTTTTATGCTGCCAATCTCACTGATTCTGATTCTAAAAGGACACCAGCCTGACCAGCTGAATCAACCCTGGTAAATCAATAGCCTGATAGATGTCTCAGCCAAATTGCCATCGTATCCTATCTTAGAGGAAAAATTCTAGTTTTCCCTCTATGTAACTCTGTTAATTGTCACTTTTTAAAAGCCTCAAGGTGAGTCTCAGTTTAACATCTCTGCTGCTCTTTCTTTTTTGGCAAGGATGGATAATTTCTTATCCTCCTCCAGAAATGTGGTAGTGTACAAAGTCCAGGGAAACATGGGAGAAGCAGAACTATAATGTGCTAAGTACGCAATAACAAAGGGAAGAACATGACCCTTATAGGATGTTATCTTACAGAAAGGAAGACTAGAAAGTTTTTATGCTCTTTATTTTGTGCTCTTTTGCAGATGCCTGACATGATGTGATGTGTTTGTGCTTTTTTTAGAAGACACCTGACTGGTCAACAGAAAGAGTTGGACTACATGGCCTAATCCAGAAACACTTTTCTTGTGTTTATGATGCAATTGATTACAGAATATGGCCAAGCAGTGAAGTTTCTATCTAAAGCAAAAGCTGCCAAATATTCCATTAAAGGAGAGAAAAGGAAAAGGATGATCTTCATTTTCTGAGAATTGTCCATCTTTCAGGATCTTGCACTAGTTTGTGTCAAGCAAATTTCATCTTTAGAGCAATGGTGGAAGAAGCAACAGCAACAGCTTAGTGAGAGTCACATCAATCCCATTCCCAAGGGTATAAGCCAATTTCTCTTGTTTTTTCACATGTCTTTCTGGCTGAACCTCCAGGAGCCTTCAATCCCATTAATCTGAGCACTGCCGGCAATGACGAAGACTGATTTCACCAGCAAACGATCAATTTGTATCTCCCTCTCCGCCGCTCCCTTTTTTTGTACGGATGTACAAAATATCATGAAAAAGGTGTTAGTGGTGATAGCTGCACAACGATGAAATAATAGAGTAATAAGGCAATCCACTTTTGACCTTGCAGGACAGCTAATTCATCTACCCATCTATCTTAATTATTCTCCAGGTTACAAAAGAGAAACTGCACAATTCATTCATTCTATGATGACAATTCCATTTTCCACCCCCAGGAAAGCACCATTCTTCCTCAGAAGTGATCCTGCCACATGACGCGTTCCTGGTGCAGCTCACTTATACTAGCAAATCTATACTTACTTTGGACTTCATCCAGGGTATGGGGAAATCCGGGAAGGTCTTCATGAACAGAAGAGGATAAAAGTTTATAGGCAGACTTTTCTATGTAGGCAAGGACATGACAAAATCTAAGAGTCAAGGTGGAGAAATAATGTATAAAAAGCCTCTATGAAGAATTTTCTAGGTCAAGGGTACACAACCCCTTATCTTGTCCCCTGTTGTGCACATATACACACCCTGCTGGGGACTATGTCTGATTATCATTCTTAATTTTAATGGTATGATTGTTGAAAATTGGTGGGGTGATTCTTGCCATTTTGTGATGTGAAATAATGGAAACTTTAATAGAACTATTGTAATAGGTGTAACACATCTTAATAAAAAAAATCTCCTCTTCCCCACAGGAAATTCCTACAAAGTCTGGGATATAATGTATCATGGCCCCATTTAATTAACATCATAAGTTTCCTAACCACTGCAGCCCCTGGCATTCACTACAGCCATAGACAACAACAGGAGCATACCTCTATCCTGGGTGTGAAATGAAAAGAAACTTCCTGGGAGGAAAGAACATCGCAATTTAAGCAAAGTAGTTCTAACTCAAGAAATACTTGGAAACTGGAATTTCATCAAAGGCTTCCAGAGAAACACCAGCCTATCAATCACCATTTATGTGAAAATTACACAAAGCAAACTCATGGATTGCAAACTATCTGATTTATTATCCCAAATGCTTCACAATCTCTATTCATAATGAATCTTCTAATTTTCCCACTAAACAGTAATTATATTTGAGATAAACTTTTCTTGAAATTGCCGTGACATTCACAGTCTTCATGGCCTCACAGCCCAAAAATATGTAAATATTTTCATTTTGGAAAACATTTTCTCAAAATTACAGAAAGGGGAATTTTGCACATCAGAAAGAATGTCTTGATAATATTATACATTTTCAGAATTGAATTTATGACCTCAAAAATAATAGATTTTTTTACAGTTTATATTTCCAAGTACAGTAGAATCTAGATGGCCATTTTACAGGGATGCTTTGGCCATGGGTTGGCTGGAGTGAAACAGTTTCCGTAATGGTCAGATTCATCATCCCAAGTCCCTCCAAATTCCAGATCTCAGCTATCTCAGTCCCATTCAGTCACTCAGTCCCAACTCAATCATTATGGTCAAAAGCTTCTAAGGTTTCTTTGACCACATAGAGAAAAAAAAGTCACTGAATTTTAGTCACTTCTACTGTCTTACTAATCCAAAAGATAATTGCCTAACCTACCACACACTATCCAAAGATCCTAATTTTATTTTTCTAGTTATCATTCAGAATATACCATATCTATAATCCAAATTATCTGATCCATCTCTGGTTTTGCCCAGCTTATTAGGAAACTTGAACAATTAGTTTCTCCCAGTTGAAATGACATAACTCTTCCCAGCAAAGTACAGGAGGTTCTTGACTTACAACCTCCTTTGGGACAAGATACCCACGTGACTGCTTTGCTCAATGACTGCAATCCTAGCATTCCCTGTTGTGACCACTTAATGTGGTCAGTAAGCAATCTCTCAGGTCATTAAGTGGAAAAAACAAAAGCTGCCTGCTGAGTTCAGCTCCTCTCCATTCACAGAAGGAGACTGTTTTAGCAGGCTGTAGGAAGGGAGTTGGGATCTTTGGGATCTGACTTCCATTTCTGAGTTCCCTCCCAAAGGGAGGAAGAGAGGTGTTCCCAAAGATCACAGATCTGTTCTTGCCGCCAAACAGAATTTCAAATGGCTGAAGAAATGGATCTCAGATCTTTCTGATCCTGGCATCACAACACAAGCTTCTCCTTTTTTCTACATGCATCACTGTGCACAGACAAAAATTGTGAAGTTTGCTATGCTATGTGACAGCTTATGGACAGCATTGTACATATGCATATTAATCTAGGACATAATACAATAAGTTGACACAATAATAACAGCAAATAAAGCAAAAATACCACAATATAAAGCTAGCAATAAAAGTATGAAGTTTTAAAAAGATGGTTTTTCAAAAAAAGTTCTGGAAGAAATAAAAATCTGTTCATCTGGAAATTGAAAGTATCATACATTAGGCCTTTCTGTGGGAGGCACCTAACTTCTTTATTTCAGAAAAGATGAAGGCAGTTATTTCTTCTTTGCAGAACCCGTGGGAACTCTACAGCTCAAAGGGATATGGAGAAAAAATCATGTTAAATGTGATTGCCCATGGATTAGAGCCCTTTCTGAAGCATATGCTGTGTTAGGTGATGGGAGTGATTGAGAAGTATTTTTTTGATTGTGTCTTCTTAGTATGATGGAGTGGATCTTTCCTGAGGTAAGAAGTACATTCAGCATTTTTAATGTGAATTTCTGGGAACATCCACTTGCACATTCATTTTGAAATCTTGAACATCGTGGCTCAAATTAATCAGGAGGACATCATGCAAATAAGTGGATCTGTTGGAGCCACTCTCCCAGTCTAGGAGTTACAGCCCCAAGTGCTCCTTCCATCACTAGGCCAATTTTGGTCCACATCATTTCTACTTCCTCCTTCAGACCCTGGTACTTCTCCAATTTCTTGTACTCCTTCCCAGTGTTGCTATCCCTTGGCACTGCTACATTCATCAACACCATTGTTTTCTGGTCCTTGTGTACTACCACAATGTCTGGTTGATTGGTTAGTACCTCCTGTCTATCTGGATCTGAAAGTCCCACAAGATCTTAGCCCTCTTATTCTCCTACTGTGGCCTACTGTGGTATCTTCCATCTGGACTTCAGAGGTTCTAGTGCATAAACTGTGCAGATATATGTAGCAAGGCAAAGTGACAGAAAATCAAGAAGAAAGAATATGAGATCCTAGGGCCTGGATGTAGAAAGTAAAGGCCAAAGTGGTCCTGGTGATGGTAGGGGCAGAGTGGCTTCACCAGATCCTAGGAACAACATCAGAGCTCTCTGTCCAGAAGTACAGTGCTAGGAACAGCTAACATATGCCTGGCCTCAAACACCCTGGCCTCTGGTAGAGGATTCATGACTGAGGATGACACATACCATCCACAGGAGTGAAGTTTTGAAATAGTTGCAGAAAAGCATTTGGGCTCATCCTTTTTAAAATCAATGTTATGGTGAGGCAAGTGTTTTGAGAGTCAGAAATAAATGAATGCTAACTTCCTCCAACAGAAGTTTCAATATTCAAAAGAAATATCAATATTCACTATGATAGTATCTCAACATCACCATGAAGTTCCTGTGAAGTTTCCATTTAAAACTTAAAATGTTTTATCGAAGTTACATTCCCCCAGTATGTACTTTGAAATATTTTAAGCATGAGAAAATTGCAAGGTTGTATGAAGATCAAAGCCTAATTTTGGAAACCACAATGATTTTGATCATTATAATGAAGAAGTATGATTTTTTGAGAGAAGTATGAAAAAGTGGAAATTTTCTCAAACTGATTAAATGTCTTCAAATTAGTTCTTAAATCTTGGGAAAAATATTTTTTGTGGCTAATAATGATTTTGGGAACAGCACATCCTCTTGGGTGGATTGTTAAGTACATTTCTAAGTTTTGAATAAAATAGAACTATTAATCTTAATTTTGATAAACATTGATATTGCTTTATTTCTTAGAAAATGGAAAGCTGCAAAATATGTAGGCATTATACTTTTTATTTGAAAAGTTACATTGTAGATCTATATCCAGAAAGCTCTTTTTTAAAGTATTTTTAAATATGATTCAGAAAGGTGAAATATAATGCTGTAAATGTTTTACAGTGTTAAGTACATTAATTCAGTAGATTTTGAAGAATATTATACATATTGTCCTCAGCACCACTTCCTTTGAAGACTAAGGAAGAAATAGGAGAGTCTCTATTAAGAAAGACTGATGCAACTTTCTGAGAGAAATGTGGTGCCTTCCTTGGACATACATTTAGGATGTGACAGAAGTATTCCTAAAATACTTTAAACCTACTGAAAAAAATGTACCTATTGATCCATTTGGGAACAATAAGATAGCTAGTCAGAATCCTGAAGATGTTGCCAAAGTCTATGAATTTATAGGCTGGAGGCTAAATGAGATGGGGGATTCTTTTTCTTATAGAATCACAGGGCTGGAAAGGACCTTGGAAATCTTCTAGACCAGCTCCCTGCCCAAGGCAAGAGTCCTTATATCATCCTGGACAAATGCTTGTCCAATATTTCCTTGAAAGCATCCAACAATGGAACATCCACATATCTTAAAAGATATAGCCCAGTAAAAGAGATAAAAAATACTGAGAGTGAACATCTGGTTAAACAGAAGATGTCAATAGAACATTTCAGATTCTTTGATCCAAGATGAGGAACTTCTGATAAGAGATAGGCAACACCTCATCAAAATTAGGAAGAAGGTGTTTGGAAAGAGCCTTGTAAATCTAATCCAAATGGTTAGTAAATCTGAATCCTGTATTCCAGAGAAAGGAAATTATTTATTTATCTATGAGGGAGATGAGAGGTTTAAAATATGACAAACAAATAGTCCCAAAAAAATCAGACATGGAGGATTATGCAGCATTTGGTGGCACTCAATACTCAGCATATAAATAAAAGAAGGACTAGAACAAGTTGCATGACTCAAGGATTCTAGTGTCTAAATACACATTCAAATGAATGGGGGAGAAACAGGAGGAACTAGAAGTTTTAATGCAGGAAGACAAACATCATTTAGAAGACATTGCTAAAACCTGATGGGATGAAACTTACAAATGGAATATGATTAAAGGGAACAACTTGTTTAAAAGAATAAACCAGAACAAAAGGAAGAAGACTGACGTTATATTTAAAGGATATATATGTACCTATTGAGTTTCAGGAATTTGAGCACAATATTCTAGTTAAGAGCATTTCAAAAACCAAAGGAAGAGGAAGTATCAAAAACACTATGAAGACAGTGTGCTGTAGCCGGACAGAAGATCTGGATAACAGTGTCCTGACCAGGTGTTAGAACATCCAGGGAAGAAAAAAAAATATAAAGGGAGTCTTCAGCTACTGCAATATAATGAAAAACCAACTTAACCAACATCTAAAGGTCCCAAAAATTCCTCAGTGATCTTTTTATTCTCCAAAAAGGTGAAGAATAGACAATGAGATTGGCACTTCTGGATGTGATCCTAAGCAGTGATAAAGAGCTTGTTGAAGAAGTAAAAAAAAAGGACTCTTAGGGTTCAAGACACCACAAAAGAAGAACACTGTACAAACTCATTAGATTTCAGTAAAGATGTATAAGGTGAGATCCTATGGGCAAAGATCTTCAGGACAAGAGGAGTACAGGAGGATTTGGAACATCTTTAAAATAAGACATTAGAGTTACAGTTTCATACTTCCCAATAAGAAAAATATGGATGCAACTTAGGAAACTTTTGTGGATATATCATGAGCTTTCAGCTGAGCAAAGATTAAAAGGGGCACACATAGGAACAGAAGATGAGTGTAATCATTGAGCAGATACATCAGCAAGTATCTAATGTCTGCAGAAAGACAGAAAAATGCAAATGGAACAGGTGTCCCGGAAAAGTTAAAAGCAGTAAAAACCTCTTTTAGCTTTAGAAAACAGAA
>JANHZU010005826.1:54104-66991 GCA_032468055.1 Acrochordus granulatus | reverse complement strand
TTATTTTTAAAAATAATTCTTTTTTTATAATTTAACAACACAAGCGACTGCCACTCCCATGATCTTCAGTGGTTTCTTTTAAAATCTCAGCTAAACTGACAAATAAGCAGTATAAGTACATAACAGAAGTAATGTGTTCTTGGGAATGTGGCAGTATCTCTTTAAACTGCTTTCAGCTAAGCCAGCAGTGGGGATCCTTTTTCAGGCCAACATGTGTTTGGTATCTGAATGATGGGCCATGGGTCATACTCAAAAGTAGAAGGGATGAGGAGAAAAATGGAAATTAAAAACTGTTTATATACCTGCTTATCGGGTAAGTCAACGTTATTTCTTTTGAGTTTATCTAATTTTTTGGAGAGAAATTTTCTTGGCTATGTTGTGGAAGTATTTTGCCACTGTCCTCTTCTGAAACCTCTTTTGCTTATGCAGTCTGAGCTCAATCTGGTGATGGTCCCCCCTCCAAGTTCTAACCAAGCCTATTCCTGCTTAGTTTTCAAATTGAGATGGGTCAGTCAAGTGCTGCCATCTACTGAGACATTCACCATGTAGTTAATTATGTAAATACAACTTTTTTGTATTTACTATTTTTTTCTTTATTAAAAACTGCAGTTCAGTGACAACTTTTGGAAGTACTGCAACATAATTTTTTCAGAGGCCTTAGTTTTTTTTTCATTCCTTAATTACAATAAATGCCTCTTTTCCCCAACTTAGTTCTGCTACTTAAGTGAGGGCACATATATTTACAATGCTCAGTATTTACTAACTACACTAATAAATTTAATCTTCCACCATTAATACCCAACGATGCTGCCTACCAGCATGTTTCCATAATTGTTGCATTATTTCTCCAATCCACATGCTACTATATACTTATATAGATACTGCAGAAGAACACCTCTGTGCCAGTGGAAATGTAGTGCCAAATCTCTCCTTGCAACCTTGTTACCTTAAAGCAGAATTTCTCAGGATGAGCCTTTTTCAGCATTGAAACTGATGCAGAGAAGGTGAATAACCTGCAGGTGTCTTATTTCACATGAATACAAGGTCAATTCTAAAGCACTGTATGCTGAGGAAAAGACTGACTTGAAATAAAGAAACCAAAAAAATAGCAACATTGAAATTAACTTACCAATAGCGTTGTAACTTTAGTTAAACCACTGGATGCAAGGAGTGTATTAAGTTTAACATGCACATTTCAATAATAATAAAGAAGGGGAAAACATGAAAAGAACATAGAACTCCCATTTTAAAAGCACTGAATAGTTGTTCTGTATTGGAGAGTTACTCTATCCTTTAATTGTGACTAGTATATGAAAACAGAAAAAAGAGGTTCATGCATAAAGAAAAAAGATGCATAACAGAAAAAAGAGTTCATGCATAAAGAAAGGTATGGAGAAGTAAGGAACAGAATGAAAATTATTCTCTTTTAGAATAGAATTCAGGTTCATGCAATCCATTTTATTTGGAGGTTATTTCACATACTATACTTTTGTGGGTCAGCCTTATGCTACATGATACTTGAAATAAGGATCCATTTTTGATGTGTTAGGACTGCCCTTTGACTGTGCTAGCTGGGAATTTTATGTATTTGGTCCTCATATCTGGAAAAAGCTTGGTTGTAGAAGGTTAGGAAGTGATGCCTAAGATTAAAGGTACATTTTCCCAACATTCACTTGCCTTATGCTTTCATACTGAATAGTGATGGGCCTTAAGGAATTGATAAATAAATACAATTGCAAGATAACATTGTCAAGAATATTATTCCACCAAGGATGAAAGAGTCTATGAAGATCTCTTGTCACTTTAGAATTTGGAATCCAGACAGGGTTATTCCCTACTGACAGTACTAAACAAAGTATGTATGTTCATTTTCTTAAAAACTCTTCTATCAGTTCATGATTTATGGTGATGGCTTTTACTGCTTAGAGAAACTATAAAAATGATGATCTTCACTGTGTCCCAAGGACATTTTGCTGGCTAATGTTGAAGACAAAAATAAATGTTTGTTTTGACTGAACCAATAAGGCAATTCTTAGGAGGTGGTAGATGAAGGGGATTATTTGATAGTGCCACTAAAATAAGAATAATTTGCAGATTAGTGGAATAGAGTATACAGTTGGAAGCTTTAAATTTTCTCTAGGTGAACCACATTTGTGAAGTATCCATTTGCTACCTGCATCAATAATTAGCTCAAGATGCAATTAGTGTGAGAATGTCCCATAATTTTGGGAAGCCATCACCCACAATTTTGCAAATAATATGAAATAAAAATATTTTTAGATGTGACTATTTTTATAGTGTCAACCTTTAAAACCCACCCGAAGTTATTTAATCAATATACTTGTTTTAAAGTAAAAGCCATTTAATCTCTGACTTATACATTAACCTTCCATTAAGTATTAAGGAAGAAGTTAAATGCACCTTAGTCAATAATGCTAATGTAGGTACCATTGTACCACCTATAGAGAAATACGTATTCATATTATATTAAAGTGGTTGTCTTTAACGATTTGCCATTATTTGTCAGGAAGCTAATAATAAATTTGAAATATTCTGGAAGAAAACTGAGAGTTCTCTGTACTATAATAATTTTGAAATGAGGTCATCTATTTTTTATACAATAAACATTTATTGTTTTTTAAGACAATGATGTTGAAGTGATGAAGATATCCAAGATAATACTTAGAATGTACCCTGCAATTTTGCATCTTGAATTTCAATAAATTAATATTTATTCAAATAAACTGAAATCTGTGCATCTACCTGAAAGCAGACAGTAGAATTACTAATTCAACTAAATCTCTAGCCTACATATATATGTCACTTGATCAATGGAGATATCCACAAAGCACATTTTAAAATGAAGTTGCATTATTATTTTCTAATTTCAGACCAACTTGTGTGGATTTTGCAACAGTAATTGAACTGATCATTTACTAGAATATTTAGAAAAGGTATTAGAGGCACAAAAGGGGGGAAGCCTTTATCCACTTTTCAAATGGATAACCAGCAATACATACTTTAAATGTATTTCAAATATATGATAATTCATAGAACTTAGATATTCTTAATTCTGGATAAGGTGTACTATTTATCACAAATTCATTTCACCATTATTTCAGTACAAGGTTTGGTAACATGAAGGCCATGGAGACAGTTTGGGGATTTAAGATGATTATAGAGCAATTGGCTTCTGAAGAATAAATCCCCAAATATCATGAAGTATGCTGTTCCCCACACTTTCTAGAATTGTCTAAAAAAATTAATATTAATAAATAACTCTCTCCAAACAAACAGAATGGCAAATTATCTGCATCCAGTTTATTTGTTCATTATTATTATTGCCTTTATCCTTTGTAGTTTCATGCCAACAATTCATTTATAAAACTCTGTATATCACTTGATTATTAACTATATTGCTTTTTTAACCTCTGGTTCTACAGATTTAAGTATATACAAAGACATAGTTGCTTTCTTTTCCCCTGTTAAAAAATCTTAGGGATCATGCAAAGATATCATTCAGGGTTCCATAAATCTCATGAACATGACAAATGAAAATTCCTTGTATGCTTTATTGCTTATGATTACAACTATCAAAATTAGCTATTATTCTAATAATATCCCAGATAATATAATGACTTTACAGTGAGATTTAAGGGAAGTTTGATATTTAGCTTAAGGAAGAAGTTTTAAAATTAAGATGTTTCTTGCATTGACTTCTTCTCACATTGTCCTGTCTTCTTTTTGCTTTGTATTTCACTTCCAGTTCTCATGTATCCATTGAGAATAATACATTAACCTGTGAGAATATAGAACTAAAATTTAGAATCTCATTATTAAGACAGCATTATTATTATCCAGAATCAATATGTTATTTATGGCAAGTTCAAGATGAAGGCTGAACAATTTTTGTCCAGTATCTAGCCTTTCCTTTTGGGGGGAGATGGGTGGTCAGCAGCTTCAGGAGACTCTGAATGAAGCAGACAGCCTGGATTTCTTTCAGTCAAGATTCATACCTGGGTTTGGGAGGGAAATGGCACTGGTTGCATTTGGATAAATTCTGGTGAGGAAACATGGATATTGTACATCCATCCTTGCCTTACTTGACTTCTCTGCAGCTTTTGATACCATCAGCCATGGGTTTGCAATGGATCAACTCAAGAGAATTGGATTGGCTGGCACCATGTTGGGCTGGTTCACCTCCTTTCTCAGGGCTTGATTCCAGTTGGTGGTAATAGGGCAGGAAAGATCCTGCACTCAGTGCTACTGTGTAAGGTACCATAGGGTTTAGTGCTCTCTGCTCCTGTTCAACTTCTGCATGAGGCTTCTGGGTGAGGTCAACCATAGCCTTGGGTTGAGGTATCATCAGTAAGCTGATGATATCCCATTATATATCTCTGCACCTGGCAAATTAAGTGATATTTTGAATGTCTTATCCTGAGACTTAGAGGCTGTGATGGCCTGGTTGTGAAATAATAGACTTCAGATGAACTCTGAGGCCCACTGGTTCCAGAACTACACCATGTTTAGTGCTGGATGGGGTTGCACCAGTCCAGACAAACCTATTGTATTATCTGGTGGTCCTCCTGGACTCATGACTCTTGTCAAAGAAAGTAGCCATTGTGCCTAGGAAGCCTTTGCACAACTTGGTGGTGTTTTGCCCATTCCCAGATCAGGGGCTGTGCTCACAGTCAACAGTCACCCTCTGATTGGATTACTCTAAAGTGCTCTTTATGGGGTTCCCTTGAAAAGTATCCAAGGTTCAGCTGGAGCAAAATACATTGGCACCAGCAGTTGTATATCTTTCTAGAGCAGCATATGTCACACCTCTACTCTGAGAGCTTCAATGGTTTCCAGTCTGCTTCCAGATCCAATTCAAGGTGCTGGTTTAGATCTTTAAAGCCCTTCATGACATGGGCCTACGTTATCTAAGGGACCGCCTGTCCCCAATTACATCTGCTTGTCCCATCAGATCTGCCAGAAGAGGCTGGCTACAGGTCCCACCTGTTAGGGAGCTACGCCTGACAAGCACCAGGAAATGGACCTTCTTTGCTATTGCACCTGCCTTATGAAATATTTATTTCTCAAAATGAACTTGGCTTCATACCTCTTGATTTTCTGGAAGTCCCTCAAAACTTGGTTATATCATCCAGCCTGGGGGTCCCAGGGGACTGGTGAGATCTTGAGGTGGCTTTATTATTATTGTTAACATCTGTTGTTTCTTTTCACCTTGTGATTTATTTTTTTATTGTAATTGTTTTTATATGCTTTTATATTTTATAATTTTGTTGTATGCTGCCCAGAGTCACTTTTCATGGGGTAGGCAGTCATAATAAATAAATAAAGGAAGAAAAAAATGAATCTTTTGTATAGATAATCATTCCCTTGAAAAACTGGTAACCATCATTCTGACCTGCTCCAGCCGTTTAGTTCACTATACTCTAAATTTCAAATCTGCAACAATATACTACAAAATTACAAAATATATATATAGATGTTAGTTTGATTTGTGCAATCCAGCAGTAATCTGTGATAGATTAAACTCCTGAAATACCCTTATGAAGTCCAGACAATCCTTGAAAATATTAATTAAGCTGTGGTGGAATGTTTGCATGAAGCTTTGCTGGCAAATAACATCATACTTTTAAAAAACATGATTTAAAATATTCTAGATATGAACATTATTTTTTTTTCTTCTTGTACTCTGTATTCTGTATTTTGAGTGCAGAGCCCTCCTTGCCCTCTTGCATGCCACCATGAGGCAATATGAGTCTACCTAGCTATTATTGAACTGAGGCATTATTACCTATACAGGAAAGGGTTGTGCTTGTAATGGAGTAGTCAATAACAAAGCCAAAAGTCATATTGATTTTTCTTGAGCAATCTAGTGTATCTTGCAAATATTTCTCATTCTAATAAAATTGGTTTGCTGTTTTCAAGAAGAAAGACAGATACACTGATGCTATTTCATTGTTGTATCAACAGAACTTAAAAATAAAAACCAAATTGCACCTCAAACAAATTAATCATTTGGATCTTAATTAAGAGAAGGGGGTTATGGAAACACATTCTTCCCACAGCTCTCTGTCACAGCAGATCTTTCTCTTAGCAAGGAATGAACACATATGCATTTACAAATGTTTTTACCACTCCCTTTTTATAATTGGTGGTTCATAATCTACAGTACATAGACAGAGTTGGCCAGGCATAGCCTTCTTTGTTTGTTTGTTTATGTATTATTGGATATTGTTCAGAAGAGAATGAATTTCCAATTTATTTAAATATAATTTTGAATACGATCAAAAAATAGGAAATCAATCTTAAGGTATACACTACATAAATGTTGTCATATATTCATCATATTTATATGCTTTCCCTGACATTTGGCACAAAGTGATTTAATACTACATTAAAGTAGAACCTGGGAGGACATCATAAACAGCTCTTGTTTAAAGGGCATTGTGAAGGAGAGCCTTTAATCTGATTGATGAAATAAATGGAAAGTAATCTATCCTCTATTCAACAGCTTGTTGATGGTATGAAAGAATTCCTACTCAAGCAAGCAAGCCTTTAAAAGAGAAAGACCTCTTTCATCCTGTCAGCTTCTCATTTTTGAGAAAAAGTTAAGTTTTTCATCATGGTTCAGGGGAGTTCTTGTAAAACGTTCACTGAAAATTTAAGAGCAATTACAGTGTCAGACAGCTAGAAAAATTGCTTTACTGAGTGAGAGTCCTCTGACAAATGCATTGTGGGAGAATTGATTCTTTCTTAAGGATAAGTGAATTGTCATTGTTAGTGTCTCTCTATGACATCTAGCGAGATGTCATCTGCTTTGTAACAGAAGATTTGAATCAGACAACTGTACTCAACAGTAGACAGTGTCTAGATTAGTTCAGCAAAGAAATAAGGCTTTACTCTGCAGGATATCAACTGAGCTATTAAACATTACAGATGAACGAGGATTTTGGAGGAAAGGAAGGGGTGGAGAGTTTAAAAATTAAAAGCCAAATACAAAGCCAGGTAGCTTGGATGTTGTAAAGAAATCTGTCATATCCTTGAGGAAACTACACTGAGAAAAGATCAATAGAATTCCTACTGCCTCCATTAGCTTGATGTAAAAGGAGAGAGAGGGAGACTATTCCAAGAAAGAAATGACATTATTCCAGGGTGAGGTCTTTTTGCAGAAAAGAAGATGGGAGGGAAAAAAAGGATGAAGATCTTTGGTGGGCCAAAATGGGAGGGAAGGGACTTTGTCAGGTAATCTGATGATGAGAGCAGTTTACTGCGACGAAAGGAGCAGTAATGAGGTATTCATTAGCATAAGGTAGGTACCAGCTCTAATCCTGAGTAATACAGGAGCCTGCAAAGGGTCTAAAAACTGTCATTCATGCTTTGCTTTTGCTAACCCACTACTCTGTTTTATTGACACAGTCATATTATAGATTAATACAGGTAATGTATTAGAGCTACGGGAAAGTGCAGTTAATAGTTGAAAATACGGAGCACAATTTCTTGCAGTATTTTACTGCTTCCATTATATTCCCATGGCAATCAGCATTAGAAAAGAAAAGAACTGAAAATGTTGGGTATATTCAAAGCTGTAATTCTAATTCAGGATTCCACTGAACTAGCTAAGATCCAAAGCTGAATATTAGGATCTGTTGAAAGATTCTGCAAACAATATAATGCCAGTAAATAATAAGAATCTAGATCCTGTATCTCTCTCTCTCTCTCTGTATGTATGTATGTATGTATATATGCATCAGAGAGAGAGAACATATAATACTACATGCAATATATATAATGTGAAAAAAGATTGTTACGTAGATAGTAGGTATAGAATGTTACTTAATTTTTGTTGAAGGATGACAAAAGAAAAGTGTCGGTATATATGTTTATTCTTTCATCAATATTTTTTGTGCAACATAAACCCTTTCAAATCTTTGAATTTACTGTATATTCATAAGAAGGTAATGACCAAGCCATGTTTTGATTTCTTTTCAAGCCCAATGTTAGAATCCTCAGACATTTAAACTTAAAACTCTTTATATTCAACACTTCACACACTTAAAGGAATGCATACAATGCTCTAATTAAACATTGTTTATTCTTTTTGGTAGATTTGTCATTCTTTAAATATTTGTCTGGTCCTTCCATGGGAAAAATATTAGAATTTAGCCTTTGTACTGTCATTTATTTTCAGAGCTAGTAAATCTGGATTTTTAAAAACAAAATAACTTAAAATAAAACCACAGCCTTAAGGAAGTTGTAATGCCCATTATTTTTAATTTAGTGTTAGCATTTTAGGAAGCTGCTGAAAACGTTAAAGAAGACTGTGCTTCCAGCAATTAATGTAATTTTTTGTGTGTGTTTGCTATTGTCATGATTTTTTTCTCTTTCTTCCAATAAATTTGGTATTAATAGCTGAAATAGAAACAAGTCAGAGCAGTCTTGTACTTCATTACTCTCACAAGTGACACTGAAAAATAAAATACCAGATAAAGCTGCAATCCTATGTGTACCTTACCACAATGTTCCTCAATGTCAGCAACTTTAAGATATATGGACTTCAACCCACAGAATTCCCAGCTAACATTCCACACATCTTACAGCTGATGTGGCTGAGAAAACTGCCTTGGAGTTGTGTGACTTCAGTTTTAGGTACTGTAGATATCTAGAGCTGAAAGAGTCCCAGTGAATGCTCTCAGACAGTGTGTCTTCAAAATATTTAAACATTTTTTTAAAAAAATCCCTCTCTGGATCCCTTCTCATTTTTAAAAATTATCAAGGACATCAAAATCTCTTGGCTATATGAGTTATATTTAATGATTTTTACCATATTAAAAAATAAAGTTGATGTATTTGCTGTTGCTACCACTTCTCACATTTGATTGAGACTTAATACCATATTACTTTTCAACAGGGGCTGGCAAATTATTTTGATTTTGCAAACTTCTGAGAGGATTTTTGAGGAACCCCCAGAGTCTTAAGACAGCCTTTTAAATACATCGCACTATAATATATTCTGAGTCAACATGCCTAGGGTGATACAGGAAAAAAAATTGTTTTGCAATGCACAAATGAGTTCAAATTACTGACTTTTGCTGATGTGGATTAAAAGAGCACTTTAGAGCATTCAAAATCATAGGTAAGTTTGTATTATTTCAAGGTTGTAAGTGTGGAAGTTTTGTTTGATTTAAGGTTACTCAAGCTCATGGAAGAGAGATTACTGTCTTTGCCAGCCCTTTTTACAAATTCTGAACATGTAAATGTGTATGTTTTATGTACCAAAATAGAGAACAGGCCATGTGTTTCTCTTACAAGTAATGAAACAAAATCTGTTTTTCTTTGCCTCCCGTAGATATGCCCCATTTTTGAGTGAGGGATCCTTTAAATTCAGAGCAAGAACATACATTTTTTTTCGAAAACTGAAATGCTGAATAATTGAGAATTTTAGGAGTATTAGCAATAAAAATCCATTTGGTTAGTACAAGTTACAGAAAGAATATAGTGATAGGATACAAATGGACATTGCAATCCTATTTAGAAGATGCATTAAGTTCAGTAGAGATTATTAACTAATAATTTTAAAATTGCAACATAGACTATCACTTTCTTTATTAAGGAGAACTAAGGTATTCCTCTTCTTTTACATAAGACATTGAACCCAACACTGAATATATTTCATTGAAGTAATAATTAGAATTTGATGTTTATATATATCCAGCACATGAAGTAGTATGTATTTTAATTAAGAATTATATTTATGTTATTTACTGACAGAAATAATTTAGAATTTATCACAGAAAACATTTTTCAAAAATAAGTAGATAATGGACAGAGGGAAGAAATCAGAGTGCCCCTCCTTCTTCCCCATTATAAGTAGCCACATACTGTACGTAATTATAAGCAATTTACTTCTATACTTGCCTAGCCTGTTTAGTCCAAACACTATGGAAATCATAGTGTTCATTATTGTGCAAGTTAAAATAAAAGTTTGTTGTCTAATTTTCAATGCAATATTACTTCTCAATCCCAAAAGTTAAGCTTCCTCAATATTCCAGTATCTGGGATTGTTTAGCAAATACGACATAATATTAAAATTATGGAAATATAAGGTTAGTTGTGAATGCAGGTCCTCTCTGTATTTTTCTTGTTTCTTTATTGTAGCTTTCTGTAAGCCACACTACCATTCTGTCTGGTTTTATTTATTTAGAATGTTGCATATACTCTCTATTACTAAACAATCAAATTTGTGGTTATTCAGATTTGGGAAAAATCAACAAATATAGTAAGGCTAAGGTCCTATCTTTGACTTTTCTTATGAATTAACATGTAGGAGATTATCTTTTGTAAATTGATAGCCTTTGCTCAAAAATGAGCTTCATTCTGATACTGATATATTACCGGGCAGGATGTGGTGGAAATCATATGTATTTGTGTTTTTATAACATTCTGTACAATGTCAGGCTGCATTATCTAAAGTCACTTTATGAAACAACTAGTGATATGATCTTCTGTCTTGCTTCTATATGCATAAGAATTATTTAATCATTAATCTTCTTCCTAATCAGAAAAGAGAACTGGTATATGCTGTATATAACTAATGAAACTCTAATCCTTTTTTTGATAATTCATGAATCCATCTTCATTCTGTGTTATGCTGTTGTATTTTTTGTGATCCAAAAATATATGAGAATGTGATTATGTCTTTGACAGATAAGTTAGTATGTGCAGTCTTAAAATTCTAGAATTTTAAAATACTGTACCTAGGGAAAATGGAAGGATAGAAATAGGAATATTTCTTAATTTTAGTTTAATAAAATGTAGCTAGCCTTTATATTCACTTTATTATACTAAAATGACAACTCATCCATCTCTGTATTAGATAAACCAATTGTATAAATATGGCTTACTTTTTTATAGGCATTAGCAATAGAATAAAATGTATGATACTATACAAAATGTTGTAATCAGTTTCTGAAATGTTGATGGATTGCCAATATGAAACAAATAAGAGTTTCAGAAGATTGCTAATCCATCACTATTTCAGAATCCCTTAAGATAGGACTGAATTTATGCTAGGAAAAATATTCTTATTGTTACCACTATTATTGCATCAAATCGCAACAAGTCATTAAAAATACTCCACATTAGTCCTCTGAAGTTTCCCTGTTCCATATTATAAGCTTTAAAAAAAACAGAAAAATAAAACAGCTCAAATGGCATTATCGTTGTTATTTCTGCTAATATATAGAATAATATTTATACCCCAGCTTGCATCCTCAGGCATCCATAATAATTAGACAACATAAAATCAAAATTTTCATCTCTCCACTAACGAGATTCTGGAGAACCTTGAAAAAAAGGTAGGCAAACATAGGCATTCTCTTTTAAGAGAATAAAATTTTAGGAGACTGGAGAACACGTTTCAGGACATTGTATGCTTATACAATGCCTGTACGGAATCAAACAGAATATGTAGCAAGGATGACAATGTTGATTTTGCATACTGGAGTTTCCTTCTATATTGGCTTCTAGCTGAAACTTCAAGCTGAAAATTTGGCTCAGTGATAAGTCTTACTTGGGAAGTTGTTTTTGATTCAGTATAGTGTAGCTTCCAAAATACTCAACTGCTATGGCATGATTTTCCATGAAACTGCGGCATCTCCTCCACGCATGGTGTGATAGTACACTTAATAGGGTCCTAAAGGTCAGGTGTAAAAAAAGGTGATTCATGGTTCATCAGGAACCCATCTCTCCCTACAATAACTAGTACAATAGTTGGGTGTTATGGTTTAGGTTCAACCCAAAATATCAGGAGAAGAATGTGTTGGCTTTTGAGTTCATGGTACATTGATTGAGTGTATTTTCAAAAGTGTATTTCATATTTCCAAAAGATTATAACATTTGTTCTTGTTCTTACAGTTTTATTTTATATTTTCACAATGTCACCTTCATTGAGGTATGCAAATAGATAAATGAGCCGTTTAAAACAGCAGACATTTGGATGGCAGACATTTAAACTCATTGGCTGCCTTTTTATCTTTGCTCTCTGGGATCTTAATGAATTAAAATTATGTAGCATACATTATGTTAAAAAAAGCATTTAAAAAAGAACAATATGGGCAGTCTAGTATGAAATAAAATGCTATAATTATCCCAATATAGTTTCCATCAATTTTATTTATAGTTCAGAGAATTAGGAAAATCTTAGTGTGCTTATATTTTTATAACATCCTTAAGAAAGTACTCATTAAGTTTGTTTGTTGTTACTATGTACTTTGCCCTTATAAATAAGCTTGGTACATCATTTATTACTAAACCAAGACCATCATTACAGTGACAAACTGTTCATAAGAATTCAGTCTTTTGTCTTCAAAACAATCAAGTAGTTACTGTAGCTTTCAGGGCTCTAAATAATAGAATAAAATTAAGCCCTAATTACAGGAGCTTCTAGAATAATGTCAGGAAAAGAACAGATTTTCCACTAGGATATTTTCAGAATGAAAGAGCAAGAAAATTCCAAACAAGCCTCAATAGAAATTGTAAGTAGGAGGAGTAGAACAGTTGCTACATTGACATTCATTGTGTATTGAATGAATAGACCTAGTATGATTTAACAGTTAAGGGAGGGGGAATCCCGGGTTCTAGTGCTCCTCAGCAATGGAAGTTCACTGGATGTTTTTGAGCCAGTTACTTTTTTGCAACGTATTGTACAGGTTTCGGTTTTTTTGGTGGGTGGGTGGGGGGAGAATAGAAGGAGAGAGTGTTGGGATAGAAGTCTAATAAAGAAATATGACCCTTCTTACTTGGAGTACCATGTGCCCCCCCAAAAAAGAGTAAAACTGGGATAAAAATTACATTCGATTTAAATTTAAAAAATT